>JANHFX010002605.1:7151-18163 GCA_027560015.1 Chloroceryle amazona
AAGAGAAAGGGAATAAGGGAGAGAGACTTAGTGATTAGAAAAGGAAACTAGAACAGTTTGAATGAAAATAGTACTAATAAAATGGAATATATACAAATATATAAAAGCCAGTATCAAACCCAGCACCCCTCCTGATGGCAGTTACATCACCATCACCACTGATACTGTGGACAGGCACCAGGGAACTCCTAGACTCGACTTAGCAGCAGGCAGGGACCAGATTCAGGACCTGATTCTTGAACTGAGATGACTGCCATTGAAGAAGAGAACTTGACCCTTCTGATCCCTCAGCTTTACACTGAATGTGATGCATATGGGCTGGCATCCCTTGTTGGTCAGTTCAGGGTCACCTGTCCTGCCCGCTCCTCCCTGCAGGTTCAGCCTTTCACTTTCTGCACCCCCCAGTGTGATATACAAGATCTACCAGTGGCCTTGGTCTGCACACCAATCCTTGGCAGTAACTCTAACCATGGGGTGTTATCCCTGACAGCAGCAGACACTGTGCAAACAGGCTGCTCACTTCAGACAGTGCAGTTAGTTAGAAGAGACTTAAATGAAAACTAAAATCACTTGACAGATTAGTCCTGTTCTAACTCATACAGGACAGGAGCGCACATTATCACTGTTGGAGAAAGTGTCGAGGAGGCATTAATCCATTTAAACAGCTCAGGACGCTAACATACTATATAAAGCAGGATTCTTTACTGACTGAACCTCACAGAATTGGCATGTTTTTATCTTTCAGATTGAAAACTTTTAATTTCAAAACAAAAATTTTAAACAGTTTTTTCTTTTTCTTCTTTTCTGCTTCCTCCCCTCTTGCTTGCTTCCTCTCACTTCATTTTCTTTTTTTGGGAAAGACTGTTTAAAATATTTCTGTGTGAGAAGAGCTGGAACTTGGTTTGGAGGCATTGTCACTTCTGCATAGCAGTAGTGGTTTCAATAACTGAAGTCTGGGCATACTAGTTCTCACATTTGACTGTGAAGAAAAGTATGACTACATGACTGGAGTATGAACAGCAGAGCAAGCCCTCATCTGTGGTACAGCTGAAGCAGTAGCATACTGGGATGTCAGCTCTGGGATCTATTGCAGTGAAGGATTCAGACAAAATTTACAATTCTGCAAATCCAGAATTGCCATAGTTTCTGAGTAAAAAAAATTTTACTTGATGGAAAGAGAAAGTTATCCCAGTTTCCTCTCCTGCACTGCAAGTTATGCTGACCCTCGTGATAGGAAAGGGTTATGCTGTGTAGGGGAGATGAGCGCAACTCTAGATGGTGAGTGGGAGCCCAGTTATAATTGCAGTTAATCCAGTCTAAACAGAGGGACATTTGTGCACAATTCCTTTAACAAGCTGTGACAAAAGAGTCAGTGCTCTCTGGGAAGTTAGAGGCAAAATAGTTAGGCAAAATTCTGTAAATCAGCCATGTTATGTGATCTAGAACTGAGGTTGATTACCTTCAGATTTATGGCCACTGACCCAAAATCCTCATATGACCTTTTTGGTATACCCTTTAGGTATGTGCTACAGTTGATCTGGCCTTGTGATTAAGCATCACTTACGGATGATTAGTTGGTGAGTTTTTGCCAAGTAGAGTTCTGAATGATGAATGCTTTCTGCTTTTGGCATAATTCAGGCAAGATTTTTAGGTTCCTCTTCCTTACCTTGCCGCCACATTTTCCTTAACCTTTCACTCCTCCCTGAGCTTCTCCCTCCCCGCCCTTTGTTGGTATTTAAGTCTTGTTTGTGTAGAAACTGGCCAGTAATTTAAAAGTACATGAAATTTGGGAACACAGGGAGGAAGGAACAGACAACTAAATCCTAAAATATATCATGTACATCTCACTTCCGTGGGAAACTACACTACAAAAAGAACTTTGCTCTCAGTTCAGTTTAGATCTGACGGTTAGAATTAAAGATTAACAGCAAATCCTATTTTCTGTTGTGCTCTGCAAGTGGTCACAATCAAGAACCTTGATGGTTTGTATTTTTTTCCAAAAACAGTAAGCAAGACCTGTAAATCAGCTGCAACATTGGAATAAGTTAAAGGTGATGTTGTGTAAGACAGGAAACAACAGGATTAAGAACCTGTCCCTATGATGCTTTTCAAGGAAAGTGGGATAAGATAGCAACAGACTAGATAACCCCCAGTTCATCTGTTCCACTGTCTTTTCTAATTTCTGAGTATACGTGTATAAAGGAAACAGTGGGAAAAAAATGAATGAAAAATTGGATTTAGAAAGGAATGTGAATCTCATTTTGCAGTGCTTATTTCATCAGGTGCGTTTTTCGAATTAATTAACATGTTACAAAAGTAATATGGAAAATTGTGGTCATGGAGACCCTTGAGATTTGCTGATCTTCTGTAATGGAGAAAAGATTCAGGACAGTACGAATGGATGGAAAAAAGAGAAACAAGGAACAGATCTCTTGGAAAGTGGTCTTTACAGCCATTTGTCCTTCTGCCATATCTTTTTTTCTGGTGTCTTTCTGCTTTCTTACTCTCTGACTTGCTTTTTGAATTTGCTTTCTTGGTGGGACAACTGAAAGAGTACTAATCCCAACAGTAATGAGTGTGCCTAGCATGAAGGAGGAATATAGCTGAGGAAGAGTGAGAGTCTGAATGTTGTTGTGTAGTCAGTAAATGCAATTTCCTATCATACAGTAGAGAGGATCAGTCTCCTAATTTTTTGTCCATCTTCTGAACGTGGGCTACAAACACTAGGTATATTTCATGCCATCATTCCCAACTTAAAGCTCTTTTGAATGATGGCTGCAATTTGTCCATACTGAAGTGTTGAGTGTGGTTGGTAAAGACGGTGTGTACCATAAAAATCCTGTCTCTTAAGAAGCAGTAAAATTAAATTCATGGGCTCCTTAACTGTTAGCTTTCTCGTATCAGTTGAATTTCTGTTGTTAATCTGTTGTCAAAGCTGTTGATGCCTCTTGCCTAAGGCATAGTCAGACAGGAGACTACTGCAGAGTCCTCTGCTGATGTACAAAAACATGATGATTTAATATGTCTGTATTTGGATAGCTAATATTTTATTTGACTATTATTCTCTGATGGGTGAGTTTACATAGACATTCTCCTCTATGGCAGATGTGCTATGTTTTGTTTTCTAGGTAGTTATCCCAGATTTAAGTCTTCTGTACTTCAGTGAATTCTTGACACAGGCAGTGGAAACTAACATTAGTATTAAAAAGATGAGGTTTAACATGTTGGACCAGAGCAATAGTTCATCCAAGGACCAAGCCAAGGCCAGTAGTGTGACCATCTTTCAGAAAAACTAAGCTTAGTGAATCTCTCAATGTAACTCAAACAGCAAAGCTAATGTCAGAGAGTGAGTATGAAACACAACTCTGTCTCCAAGGAAAAGCTTAGCAGTGGTTTACTCTGGGCAATGTAGACACTCATTTTAAGGGAAAGTTATATCTTCAGCAATAAAGAGGTCTTGGTGTACTTTTTAGACAATAAGAGACCACTTCATACAGCGTAACTCCTGCTGTACAAGTGTCTTATGTGATAGATTTTTGTTCATTAGCCATTACTCGGGATACTTTGTCATGTTAGATGCTTTCCATCTGTATGGAAATACTCATCTGGGTGTTACTGTTTAGTGAAAGAGGCTTCCTGCTACAAGTGGAATTAAGAACACGTTTAAATTTCTTGGAAATGTGATTCTCTTAATACAAAAATTATATGACAGCAATAGGCATGGTTCTTTTCTGGTATTTCTACAGTATTTTTCTAATCTTTCTTTAAATGTTTGGACTTGAAAATATCACTGCTGGTTTCCCAAAATGAAGTTACATTACATTATTAGTATTATCTTTGCAGTTTTGATTTTGAACTGTGAGAGTAATAAAATTAATTGAGTCAGTATCCTCTGCTGTATTCTGCTTCAACTTCACTCACAGACCCAGTAAACTTCACATGGTTACACCGTTTATATAAAGCTGTATATGCACACGTGTAAATAAAAATATGTGAACATGCAAGGCAGTGAACCAGATGTGTCATAAATTCTGGTCTATGTTACATTTAATGGTTCAGTTCCTCCTGGTCCCCTCTGCTTCTATATTTTATAATTCTTTATTTTAACAAGCTGTTTCCCAAGAGGATTCATGATACTTAGAGGTTTTTAAACACTTGGATTAACAGAGTGGCTTAGTGTGCTTTTCTTACCTTGCAACTATAAATAACACCTACTATGAGTCAAAAGTCATAGTTTCAACTGTTCAGTATGACAAACAAGTTCCTGTCAAGAAAGGCCTAAAAGTCTACTTCTACAGAAATGGTGTTTCTGCTTAAGTTGAATGTATAGAAAAGTCAGCATGGTGACGTTACCACGTAACATCACCAACTGACTCAGTGTGAATGTATGTGTTTTGTGACTACTTTTCCTGTCAGGTGTTGCCTGATGGTGTTGTCATCTCTTAAATCCTAATCTACCAGGTCCATCTTGCTACTGCACAAACAAAGAACCAAACTCTAAGCTAGCATCAGAAATTATGTGATTTATTATGTAAGTAAAAATCTTACTTAGCAGTTGATGATTTGCTGCTGATGATTTTTCAGCTTTGATATTCTCAGAATACACACAAGAAATCATAGAATCACTTTGGTTGGAAGAGACCGTTAAATTGTCAAGTCCAACTGTTAACCCACTACTGCCAAGTACACCACTAAACCGTATCCTTCAGCACCACCTCATCTACTCATCTTTTGAGTATCTCCTGTCATGGGGACTTGACCACTTCCCTGGGCAGCCTGTTCCAGGGATTTGTAACCCTTTTGGTAAATAATTTTTTCCTAATAACCAACCTAAATGTCTCCTGGTACAACTCAAGGTAATTTCTTCTTAATCTGTCACTTGTTACCTGTGAGAAGAAATCCACCCCCACCTCGTTCCAACCTCCTTTCAGGCACCTGTCAAGAGACCTTTCAAGGTCTCCCCTGAGCCTCCTTTTCTCCAGGATAAACAACCCCATTCCCTCAGCCTCTCCTTGTAAGATTTGTTCTCTAGACCCTTCGCTACCTTTGTTGCTCTTTCCTGGACACCCTTCAGCATTGGGTTTGTAGAGTACTTTATATCTTAAGTGCAGTGTGCAAATGGAATTTGATCCTTCTGACACCTTTCTGAGATTGTTATAAATGGAAAAAGACCCACCAGTGTTTTTTGGCTGTGGCCTCATCTGTGGGCACTGACCTTCAGACACTTGCCAACTCAGGCAACCGAATGAGCCATTTTAAACTATTTTAGTCCAAATCACTTGCGAAGACAAGACATAACCCAGTCTCACTTGGCAGTTTCAATGAGAAGTCACGCTGCCCTCGTCTTTCTCTTTGCAGCTGGATTATTAGAAAATTAATTCCCCTTGGAGTAGTATGGAATTTCACACTCTCAGTAGCCTCAGTGCGAGCATCCACAGAGTACAATACCCTTTTAGTGGTTTTGTTTCCTGGCTGCAGACTGCCCTCTCCACACACCTCTTAAAGCACTCTAGAAGCAGACACAATTACATACACTGTTTGAAAGACAAAACCACTTGCATTAAACTAACTTTATTTTACTAGTGTATGGGTTTTAATTGAAAAAATACTGTATTCTTAATCCATATGGAAGGATTACAGTATGAATTGTTAGGAGAAGCTTGAGGTGAAAATATTGGGCAGTAACTGATTTACTACTGATTTCCTGATGTGGTGGATGTCTGTGTTCAGTTTCCAAGGCTTGTATTGTCAGTTTCTGAAAAATACAAATTTGGCAGATGTGAAGGTTGCACACTGAAAAAATAGGAAGTTCCTTATTGCTTTAACTTTCAGGTATAAGTGTTGTTATCCTTTTCTGCATATGTGTCTGCAGTGTTTTTATCCTTCTCTACAAATAATCTGCAGCTAACAGCAGGCATATGTCACATTTTGGAATATCTGTTCAGAACCATGAATACTGTAAACATAATTTAAGATTTGATGAAGCCTTACCATTTCACCTGACTCATACAAGCTGTGTATTTGACAAATGGATCCTACTGGGTACTTTGTTGTACCACATATATAAAAACTTTTTCTTAGGAGAAAAATGAAAAATATTGGGACTAAGGGACTGATCTTAAGTCCAAGTACTTTAATATTTGTTAACGAGCAGTGGGAATTGTTAGTGTACTGTGGCTTTATAATGCTGCTTGGTGAGCTGTCTGCTAAGCTACAATATGAAATGCTTTAGGAATAGTATAGTAAAAGAATTGGTATTGAATAAGAGTGTTTCTTTAATGAAAACTGTCTGAAATGGAATATCGGAGAACCAGGGCACTAGCTGCTCGATGAATTGAAGTGTTTATAGCTAGTGGGTTTATATGCATCACCTTTATGCTCTTGAGGGACTTGAATAATTTAAGACTATTTCCCTACCCCTCTCTATATCTTGCAGGCATACAGGAGTTTCCAGAAAATATAAAAAATTGTAAAGTCTTGACAGTTGTTGAGGCCAGCGTAAATCCGATTTCAAAGTAAGTTTGTAATTTTTGAGGGGATGTTTTCTGTTTTGTGCAAATACTGATGAACTTGCTCCAGACATACACCAGTCCAGTTTCTTCATTAACCTTATTGTGCCGTGATACAGTATAGCTATGGCATTAAAGTACTTTGCTCCAGTTAACAGCCTGTGTGGACAATTCTGCATTGTAACGTGGCTTTCTTAGGTTGTCCACTGCTTCTCTGTGAACGTAGAGAAATAAACCAAATGTATTCTTTTAATAACAATAACTGATTTTACTCTAAAGTCTGGACCATGATTTTGCATACTTAGCTTATAGGAGCAGATTTCCCCGTCACCTTCTGTACTGACAAAATTAATTTGTCAAAAGCAGCACTGAGAGATACAAACTGCACAACATAACTCTTCTGGGGAAAAAAAAAGGCATTGAGTAGATTTTAATTTATCTTGTTGCCTCTAATGATTGCTTTATCCATATTAGGTGTCAGAAGATCAGAAATACATAGGAAGACTGTATGTGTTTTGTGTAGATTTTATTACCCTTAGATACTGTCACCAATATGTAAAAAGAGTTTTCAAACTAATCTTAAAAAGAACAGCTAACAGTTTGGTAGAAATTCTGGTGCCATCTTAATTTTAATGTTATGAATATGTAGGATTTCAATACTATGCTTTTGCTTAAGAAAATATGACCTAATGCCCTGAATATAATTGAAACAAAGGCACTATGTTATTTTATTTCTATGTAGGCTTCCAGATGGATTTTCCCAACTGTTAAACCTAACGCAGCTGTACCTGAATGATGCTTTTCTTGAGTTTTTGCCAGCCAATTTTGGCAGGTAAGTTGAATGTGGAGCGTAGTATCTATGTTTAGTTTCAAATTTACACACAGCAGTTTTTGCTGCTTTTCAAGGTGTGAATTGGAGGAAGAAGTGTATATTACCAATCTGTTCATGCCACGTGTTAGTTATAAAAAAAAACAAAACTCTGAAACTTTATCACTGTTTTCAATTGGGCTTTTAAAGATGGAGAGAATGCTTATGAGGAGCCGAGAAATAGCACTCATTTACATACTTGTTTCTTTTACAACAGAAGCCTGGTAAATAGGGAAGATTAGTATTTCTGAAATACAGGTTGTTTATCATTTGGTAACTGGAATAAGGCAAATAATGACATCTGTAAATTCACTTGCCCTCTCCTGGGTGTACACATTCCTTCAGGCACATCTCAAGTGCCTTGTCAGGAATCTTTCTGAAAGACTTAGTATATTTATGGAGTGCTGACTAAGCAAGTTCCATGAATAGCTTAAATACAGGACCAATACTAAAACACTACCTCTTTAAAATGTATTAAATACTGGGAGCAAAAGTGAAAGGAGAATACCATTTAAAAGAAGACTCCTAGATGAGCATAGTTCATTCTGTTCTTAGTCTGGTTTTAGCCATTTTTGCCTTTTTCCTCTCTTCACTCTTATTTTATGCTCTCTTTTCCTCGATTGTCACTCTCCTGCCCCATCAAAACCTGTCTCTTGGGAAGTACAGCTATTAGTTACCCAGGCACATTACTGTGTGAAAGCAATTGTCTTAGGCTCTATGGTTATATTTGGGTCAGGACAGTTTACAAGAGGTTAGAATGACCCCAAATAGTCATGCAGAAGTTTGGCATATTAGGAGATATACAACTGCAGGACAGGTACAGTCCATTAGTGACCATTAGTTTGTCATTTGTTATCAGAGTTGTTGGCCTATTCTTCTCTATCCGGTTATTAATCATTCACTGATGAACAATTAAAAGCACAAGATCTGTTATACACTCCACTAACAAAAAACCTGCTTATGATACAGGAGCCTTAATTATTGCGCTTGTTTCTAAAGTTTGTGTTTCAAAAGCCCTCATTAAGGCTGAGGATGCATACTCTTTACTTGTTGACATTTTAATGATTGCCTATACATTTTTCTGTTCTGTTTTTAATAGTCTAACCAAATGGCAAGATTTTCTTATTAAAAAACAGACACACAGAGGAAATAGAAGACTTGTGGTTAACATAGTTGGTCTTATAAGCTGGTAATCTTGCATATAGTTTAAAAAAGCCTTATTTTTTTTTCTTCATCATTTTGTCTACTTCTGTAATGCTTAACGGTTAGGGAAATGGTAATGTCATTAATTCATAACAGCTCAGTAATAAATTAGTTACTGAAGACAAATTGAAGGTCACTTTTCCATTTTAGTGTTTCTCATAAGAACTATGAAGAAATTCACCTTAATTTTTAAAATACAAGTAGTGACTTGCTCCATCCTAGCTTGTAGCTAGGAAAATGAAGCAGAAATTAAGACTTTTCTCATCAGCTGTTTTTAAGTGAACTCAAAGTATTCATATAAGTTTACCTTCTGATGATTGTATTGGATAGAATAAATACTATTTTACAGGAAGATAATGTGTAGGTCAAATAAATTAGAAAACAATGAAATGCTAAAATGTCATTTTAATGTAAGGTTCAAACCACTTTAACATTGAACACTTCTGTAAGTTGTCAGACTGCTCTGCCAACACACAACTTTACTACTAGGTATAAACTCTTGCTAGTGCATACAATCTTTTCGCTTGTACTTCAGAATATGGGAATTCTTTTTAAAACAAAACAAATGGTCTGGTAAAAGCTTTTGGGATATTTAGAGCATTGTTGGTTATTCCCATAAAAGATAAGCCTTCACTTTCTTCCAAGTTTGGTGCATTAACTGTTTTTATATGGCCTTATAGCTGTTACTTTTCATTGCTTGGGAACATGTGAAGTAACTGAATTCTGTTGCCTGCTCATACTGGCAATTATAGGCAATAATGCCTCAAAAACTAAGCTAATGCTATGTTAAAGCTAGCAAGGGTTTTCTGCTTCTTGTGTCAGGGTCTCTGTTCCAGAAGTCAGGTTATAAACCTGGTTTCCTCCACTGTTTTTTCTCTGTTCATATTTGTTCCACAGTTTAATTGCTGCCATTTTTCATGAATGTTGTCCTCCATTCTCTCACCTGCAGTTTTTATAGTACTCTTATATCCTGCTTTTAGTTTGTTTAGGCTAACAAAGTTCTGTTTCCCTCTGCTATGGCATGTTTTCCTTTGTGCCTAATTAAATTAATGTATCTTGGAATGAGTTTCAGTTTTAATTAATCTTCTTTTTGACAGAGGATAGTGGCACATGTAGCTATATTTAGAATTCAAATTGAGATGTCTTAGTGGCTTGTGCAGTGTCATGATTATCTACTTGTTTCTCTTGGAAACATCTGCAGTGTTCCACTAGCCCCTTTTGCAGATGCCTATTGTCATGTCCCATATGATGTACTAATGCACTGAACAGATCAGGTAGAAATGGCTGATAACTCTACAAGGAAATCATGAGTACTTGATTTGATATGGCAGCATCTTGTCCCTGTTCTGGGTTTGGGGTTTTTTTTCAGTCCTTAAGGTTGTACAGGATTTTTCCTGATAATTCACTGTATTATCAGGATCCTGATAATTCACTGTATCATTTTTTACTGTCTTTTGTGGCATTAACCACCTTAAACTTTTTTTCCTATCATTTACCAGATCAATTCATGGCTTCGTACCTGGTGCTACTATCAGGACTTTGGGTTTTTTCACCATGGGTCAATTTACGTGAGGCCAGGCCTGCTGTGGCAGATGGGGTGCATCTCTCTCAAAGAGGGAGAAGGATTTTATCACAAGAATTGGCTGGGCTTATTGACCGAGCTTTAAACTAGACTCAAAATGGGAAAAAAACAGCCTCTCTGGAAACAAGCCTGGGACATTTTTGGGGCAGTGTGCCAGCTCCACTGCTATTTCAGGGGAATTAGGAGAAAATGAACCATGTGATGGGGAAGATGCAAGAGCTATCAGTGAGCTTGGACCCACAGTAGAACATGGGAATGACGAGGTAGAATGATCCTGCCTGACCAACCTAGTGGCTTTCTATAACAGAGTGACTGCATCAGTGGACAAAGGATGACCTATGGACTTCTGCAAGGCCTTTGACACAGTCCCCCACAACATCCTGCTCACCAAGTTGGAGAGATACGGATTGGATGGGTGGACCATTCAATGGATAAGAAATTGGCTGGATGGCCACATCCAGAGTTGAATAGTCAATGGCTCAAAGTCCGGATGGAGATCAGTGACAAGTGGTGTCCCTCAGCAGTCCGTACTGGGTCCTGTATTGTTTAACATTTTTATCAATGACATAGGAGGATCGAGTGCATCATCAGCAAGTTTGCAGATGACACCAAGCTGAGTGGTGCTGTCGATAGACCAGAGGGAAGGGATGTTATCCAGAGGGACCTGGACAAGCTGGAGAGGTGGGCCTAGGTGAACCTCATGAGGTTCAGCAAGAGCAAGTGCAGGGCCCTGCACCTGGGCCAGAACAATCTATCAATACAAGTTTGGGGATGAGGCAATAGAGAGCAGCCCTGCAGAAAAGGACTTGGGGCTGCTGGTAGACAAGAAGCTGGACATGAGCAGCCAGTG
>JANHFX010002605.1:21630-39182 GCA_027560015.1 Chloroceryle amazona
GCACAGGAAGGACATGGACCTGATGGAGTGGGTCCAGAGGAGGGCCGCAAGGATGATCAGGGGGCTGGAACACCTCTTCTACAAGGACAGGCTGAGGGATCTGGGATTGTTCAGCCTTGAGAAGAGAAGGCTCCAGGGAGACCTAATAGCCACCTTCCAGTACCTGAAGGGAGAGACTGGAGAGGGCCTGTTTACAAAGGCCTGGAGTGAAAGGACATGGGGCAATGGTTTTAAGTTAGAAAAGAGTGGATTTAGATTAGGTGTAAGGAAGAAGTTCTTTATCATGAGGGTGGTAGAACACTGGAACAAGTTGGCCAGGTAGGCCCCATCCCTGGAGACATTCAAGGTGAGACTTGACGAGACTCTGAGCAACCTGCTCTAGGTGAAGCTGTCCCTGCTCTGAGCAGCAGTTGGACTAGATAACCTCTAGAGGTCCCTTCCAACCCAGACATTTCCATGATTCTATCTTTTAAGATTGCTGTTAAGAAGTACTGAACATCATAGTCCCAAAATGGGTCTTTCAGAATCTCTGTCAGTAACGTTCAGCCTTACGCTTAGTAAAGAAAACTTGGTGTAATGCAAACTACTTTTAGTATATCCATGCATCATTTTACTACATTTACCTCCATGCTTTATTCTCACCTTTAAAATCTGTGCTAAAGTTTCACATATTATTGAGATCAAGATTATCCAATCTTTTTTTCACTTTCTTGGACTATTGCATACTTGATGTACTTCAGTAATATTGTACCAGGCCAGCCTGTTACTCTTAACAAAAATCACTGGACTTTTGAGTAAATGTGCCAGTTCCTTTGGAATTTTGAGGTGATAAAGTTTGGGGTTTTTTTTCCTCCACTCTGAAATTCTAATTTGAATGCATTAACATTGGCATGGATCCCAGAGTTGGCCTTTATGCCAGTGCACAGAAATATGAGAATTGCTTGCAAAAAAAGAAACCATATCTGTTGTGTCTAATTACATCATGTATATTTGCATTTAAATATACAAATATATAAGCCAAGCATCCTACCCTTGAAGCTCTCAGCATGCTAATTTTTTAGCCAGGGCTTTAAAAGGGAACCATTAGTTACTGATGGGTATTTAAGATAAGTAGGGAGTTTATCTTCAGTGTCATTCTAAAAGACCTGAGAATGATGTGTATAATGGGGTATTGCTTCCAGAGACTTCATACTGAGGTTTTGCAATGAATTTACTTTTAATCTTCTTTCTCAACAATTTGTCAGTAGCATTTGCAGTGGTAGATTTTTCTAGTACTTTCAGGTAATTTTTTACATAAATGTACAGTGGTAATCAAATGGGGGACTTAATTTAGTTACACGTACACAATTTTGCTGAAACTTTCTCAAATGCAACCTGCTATAGCATGCATGTATTTCAGTCCTCTCACTTTTATATTTTATCTAAACCTACTTTAAAAAAAATGTTCTGTGTGATCAAAATTGGAGAGGAGGTAAAAAATAAAGAACATCTCTCTATGAAATACTTTTGTATTAGTAAGGAATGCCCCTTTTTGAACATCAAATTTCTAAGTATACCTGCCATATATTATTACTTTTTTTTGATAGATTGCATAGCTAAGGAAATCAGGTTTAGGAAGAATGCTGGATTTATCCTGTCAAGGTGTTCATGTAGAGATTTTATTTTATTTAAAAGTTGAATTACATTTTCAAAGCAGGTTAAGTTGGTTACATTAAGTAACAATACTGCAACAATAATTTTGTTCAGACTGTTACATCAGGTATACTTAAGATTAATAATGCTCTATTACAGCTTTGTGTGTAACATGTAAATATTTCTGTGACTACAGGTTTTTCAATTTGAGACATGAAATAGGAGTATGACAAATCTTTCTGATAGAATGTCACAGGAAGTATATATTCTGCCAGTGTGACTTCTGTCTCTTTTAGTATAGGTGGAGTAGTTTTCTGCCTGTGTTTCTTTTCCAAAATAAACACCAGATTCTCAGTTCCATTGTAGCAGTTCAGACTTGGTATGGGTGCTTATGCTAGCAATTTAAAGAGTAGCGAGGCTGACTGTTATTTTATTAAACTTGAATTAACTCTTCCAGTCATAACAGAAGAAGTGACTACTGTTCCAGTCCATTATTTCTCATAAATTACAGAAAGAAGTACTAGTTTTGACACAGCCTGTATTTCCCAGTCAGAAGAGGTTGAAAATGTTTCTCTAGTAGTCTCTGCATAGCTCTACATGTAAGAAATTTGATAGTTCATTAGGGTTAGCTGAAGAAAGAGTAGAGCATGAAACAAGGTTACAAAGCTATGAACCTTTGTATCACCATAGGCAGTCTTTAAATTCAATGAACTAGATTATCAGAAGTATAGTACAGTCAATTCTGTACAGTCAACAAAGTGTGGTCGTGCATATGTATAGTTGAGCATATGAATGGAGGTTTGATTCTATTGCATTCATCTGAGAAATTTGCATATACATGTTATGAACAAAAACTACAAACTGTACAGCTCTTTTTCCCTGTCATCAAAGCAAAACATGAACTGAAGCCTAATTCACTGTTTGGTTGTCCTAACGTTCAGAATTCCAAGCCCAAAATGACCATTCAGATCTGATAGTGCTTGAACAAGTTCTGTTTTGTAACAGATTGATATCTTAGGATGCAGGTAAGGTAAGAAGGCTAGGAAGTCCTTTCCAGTTATGTCCTAGATTGACATCAGTGATACTACCATGAATTGGATTTTTAGGTTGTTCTTTTAGCAGAGTTGGGAGTGTTGGTTTTCCTTTGAGAAGTTGCGAGCAGTTTAGCCCTCCAGCAGTTGCTACCACATGGCAAATACTGTTTGCAGTGGTGGGCTATGTTGACCTCTGCTCTGTTTCAAGGTGACTGTTATATTCTGAGGTTATTCTTAGGCATGGCAGATTGCTACGTTAAAACTCCACTAGAAATAAGCAAATGTCTAGAGGAAAAATAAATAGTTTATTTTTACTTTTAAGTATGGTTCTTAATTTTTTTCTGTCCTTACAACTTACTCAGTTAAGCAGTTCAGGAAAGAGCAGTCTGTTCATTAAGATCTTTTTTGAGTCAGAGAAATTGATTTTTTGTTGTACAAGGGCCATTAGTGGGTCTTTACAATCCTGTCTGTATTTAAACCAAACTCAGTTTCTGAAAAAACAAAGCGATAGTCTTGTCACTGCTGTCCTGATGCAAAAAATTCCGCTGACACATTGCTTCCATGGTACATTGCTTGAATGTCAACACTGCTTTGAAGTTATCTTGGCCAAGCAGTTGAGTTTGTCATTGAGAGGCTATTTCTCTTGCAACCAAGGATTTACAGAAAAGAAAGGTTAAACTTCCAAACAGAAATACCAGAATTAATTAAGAAGCTGCCTAGAAAGAGAATATGGAAGGAAATCCAAGATGAATTCAAAGGTTGTTTTTACATGTGGAAGACCATAGATATTCCTCTGATGAAGCTTTTTATATGAAATGGTTTGATACATTGCCAGTGTTAGAAATTTGGCATCTTAGCTTGTGCCAATGGATCCTACCTTTTTTTATTCCTGTGTGCTTCTGTATGTGATGATAATGTGTACACATAATGAATCCAATAAAGTGCTTTAAAATCTTTGGGATGAAGAAAACCAAATGTGTACAAACAGGTGCAGAAAAGCAGGTAAGATCAAGTTTGCTTTCTGCTTTATCAAAAGCAAACCCCAATGAATAAATTAATTTAAAATAACATGCAGATTTTTGTACAGCACAAATTTGTATTCTTACTGAATTTTAGATTTATTTTTTTTTAATTAAGCAATATAAAGAATTTCAGAGATTGCTTCTGGCATGAAGTTGTGATAATCTGTTTTGTCTTTCTGTTACAGATTAACTAAACTCCAGATATTGGAACTTAGAGAAAACCAGTTAAAAATATTGCCAAAGTAAGTATAGACAACTTTTATTTAAACTACTTCTGAATGTTTTTTTTTTCTCTAGTTATACTAGTAATTCACAAAGTGGTGCATATTGAAGGGTGTATCACAGCTTAAAGATGTGTAGCTAGGTAAATGGAGTAAGTTCTTACAAGGAAATTTCCCTTCCTGTCACTGAAATGATACCTTCCTCAGACTGACTCGTCTGCCTAATTAGAGATTTACCTATGCAAAGATTATTTTCTCATTATTATTTTTTTTGTTCCTGTCCAGCTCTGTGGATTTCTGATCCACCCGTTGAGATTTTAAGTCAGCATCTGGACACCTCAGGGTCATCATTCTGAGATGTCTGATGCTTCTTGCACGCAGTATTGTATTGCAACCCAAATGCCTGTCTGGTTACAGTGCTGATGGCTATCGGAAATGTAGCCTTCATGTATACTTCAGGGCTAAAGAAAATAACTCATTACTGTGTTGCATGGAATCTTTTATGCAATACCTGTTTTACAGTGCAAAAGCTTGTTTAACATAATGGCAGCATATTCCTCAGATGTGTGTTCTGTAATAGTAAAATAATGCTTACAGCATTTAACAGAAAATCCAATTGTATGTCTAAACTCTACCTTGCAATTCTCACTCATTTCATCCAATAAGCCAAGACTGATGGTGTTGAAGTTCCTGGTATTTCTGTGTGCTAGAGCAAAGCTCTAAATTTTCTGACTTGGACTCTGGAGATCTAAATGGGTTAACAGAGGTATAAAACAGAGGTCAGTGAAAAAAGAGAGATATCTAAAAAGGTGGGATGTGATTAACAACCTCTAGAGGCCTGGATGTGTTGTGGTATACTGTAAAAGGGGTCCTCTTCTGGCAACAGGAACAGGTAAAGAGAGGTACTGATTTTAATGGTTGTAAGATGGTTTGGTGGAAAAGATGAGCAGCTAACAATTGAATGTTCACTTTGTCCAGCTCATACGCTATCAGACTTACATGCAGTAGGCTGAAGTGTGAATTGCCAAGCCTTCAAGTACAACAGTGGGTTTTCTTAGTGACTATAGCTAATTATATGCCTAAGCCATGACCAAAGGATATGTTCTATTGGAATTCCCTTTTCGTGTGGTGTCTGCTGTGTAAAGATACCAGAACTAATATCTGGAATGAAGTGTATAGAATCAGAAATTAGGAGTTTAAATCTTCCAGGTGTGAAGCATTCTACTCATTCATGTTGCATAAATACTCTTTATCCTTCTTTACTCTTTCTGCTATTACTAATTTTCAATAGAAGAAAAAATAACAGACATGTAATTTAGGGTAGTAGCCCTGTTAATTAAATTACTCCCAACTGAGGAAAAGTAGATATAATTAAAACTTAGAGCTAACACAGATTTTTGTTTGTAAAATTGCTCTAAACCTAATTGCCATAATACCACCAGTAGCATGAATTATATGTGTTCCTTTAAAAGGAGTAGTTTACAGAGGTCTCTTTTAGTGATAAGAGACACTTAAACATATGCTGTGATGTATTTAAGCCAAACACAACTTCTGTTGAAATTGCTGTGAATTTTTTTATTGACTTTGGTGTTTTCAGTGTTTCATCTTTGCTGCAGAACTAAACAGCAGCTGTGATGAAGGTGTCCTTTACAGCAGTTCCATAATAATCTACCGTATATGCTGAGCTGCCACTTTATTATTCTCTTCTACTTCTTGTGGTTCACTTAAGGGAAATTAAAGCTACTGAGATGACTTGCTTGTTTGCTTGTTTGCTTGTTTTGTGGTTTAGGTTTTTTTTAAATTTAACCACATTAATACGCATTTTACTACACTGATGCACTGGAGACTTACATTGTTTATATATGGTGTACACTGGGGAGAAAAAGTTCATTGTTGTGTCCACAGTATGCTAGAGGTAAATCTGCCTTTCACTGTAATACAACTGTGCAGCAGTTGACCTGGGCAACAAAAAGCAGTGTAGGAAATCTGAAAGTTGTTATTTTTTAAGCTAAGATGCAGCAATACATGATAATATTTTTTGCTAGAATACCGCTATTGTTCCTTGTTTCCCCACCACTCAACTTTTCAGTATTTTCACTGTAGCATATTCTTTCATATTTGTAATGAGAAACATATTTGGTTAAATTTATACAAAATAAGCTAGCCCTCTTGCTGGATTAATCATGCACATAATATTTAACACTAAAGCATGAAGCACTCGTGTGTTAATGGGTGTGTTAATGGTGTGTAAAATGGGTAATTAATGCCAACACACTAAATCAACCTTGCTTTGTGCCAAATGCATCATTTTGCTGAGAGCTTGTGCACGGTCAGAGATTGCAATACTGGCAGTATGATAATACAAACCTGCTCAATGAAAATATTTCTACTGAAAGGTAAGCAAAAAAACACAAGAGATTATTTTAGAGGCATTTATCTCATACGTAGCTGAAAATTGGGAAAATAGTTCACTAGAAATATAGTAAGATTTTTGTTTGGTTGGTTTTGTTTTTTAAAAGCTTCTGACTGTTGCCTGGTTGTCAATTTAAAAAGTAATCTTTTTAGAGAGAAGCAAGTTATTTGATAGTTTAATTACAATGATTCAGGGTCCAATCTTGCTATCACACACCCCTCTTGAATTTCATACTACTTGAAGGAAGCTGTAGTTATAACCTTAGTGAAGCTCACTGTTTATGACATCAGAATCTGAGGGATAATTTAAACTATGTGAGTCCTTAGTGTTGGACTGATTTGACAACAACTTCAATAATATGAATTATGCAACTTATTTCAGTTTATGGAAGGGATTACATAGCACTGTGTCAAAGATAGAAATAAGTGTAACTTGTGATCTACTAAATTTTTGTTCCCAGTCCTGTGTTGTTGTTCCTTTAGCACTGATTTTTTCTGTTACTTTAATATTATTGGAAGCTTTGTTTGCATTTTGTGTGAAGGTATAGTTGCTCTATAAACAAAAAGTGATATCAGTCATAGAATAACTGAAAGTGCTATAGATTAGGCAAGCAGTGGGGAAAAGGAGGAAAATAACTAAGGCCCTGATCTTGTGAACACATTTGTTCATGTTTTAAAATAGAATGAGTGTGTTTGAGAGATTACAGACACTTCGACAAATTAAAAAAAAATAGAGGGCCTGAAATCAGTAAAATTACTTACTTCTACTGTCAGTGTTACAAAACATTAATTTTGCATTGTCTCAAAACTGCTGAAATGAAAGGACTGCATAAATATTAAAATGAGCCTTTTTTCTTTCCCCACAAATAGTCATTTATTGAAAGTAATGTATCAAGTTCAATCCCATATAGCTGTGATCTCCCTTGATCTACTTTTTGAAGCTGCAATTTAGATCATCAGTGAAGTTTTGAACTGCTCGCTCTTGTAGTCCCTCTAGATTATTACACAGTCTAGCTATCTTAGTTTAGAAAGAGGAGAGATCTAAAACCTTTTTAAATTGAATTGGTAAAAGTATAGCATCATGTTGCCCACAGAGTTTTGAAAGCTGCAAAATCATATGCTAGATCCTTTAAGTGAGCCTTCAGCTGTGGTTCTGGGAGATGCATTGGGGCAAATTTATTACCAACATACACCACTAAAATTTGCACTGGCATGATTTCATAAAGCTTTGAGAAACTAAATTTATGCACTACTTTAGAAGGATTTAAAAAATTTATGTTAAAATTGGAAAATTAATTTTAGCAGTTGGTTTAGTGGTAATCATCCTGTTCCTTAGCTTTGAGAAATGAGGGAAAAAGTTTCTCAGATTCTTCTGAAAATAGTCTTTTCATGTATTTTTTCTTTTTCTTTTTTCAAGATAGTTGGAAAATTCCTAATTTGTTCCCACCATAGTTACTGTAATGTGGTGAAATTCAAATCTATAGAGAAATGTTGAGTGCAATCCTTTTTGGAGATTATTTAATTAATAATGTTACTAATCACATTAATTTACTTTCAATAAATAAGATATTTTTTCAATAGAATGTAATTTTTGAGCTGAATATTCGAAACAACTGTAATGCTTGCTGTATTTGAAGAACAGTTGAAGCTTTGAATAGCTGCATAGATCATCTCATTCTCATGCAGACAATTATAAATATATTAGCGTTCATACATATATACTGATAATATGAAAGACTTTCTCCTGAACTTTATAGCATGTATACACTTACAATGTATATTTGAAAGTTTTAGGTATTATTAATTGTTCTGTGGAAATCTGTTATTAAATGTAATGTCATATGAGGAATTCAGAGCCCCTTTGAAAAATACTTTTAGGCAGTACTGCTGTTGACTGAAGTACTGACTGTGTAGACCATGTGCCATGATAGATAATATCTGTGGTGTCCCCAAAGTAAACTTAATTGGACTAAAAATGTTGCTAAATCACAGCCTGAAATAATGGACTTTATTTCAGTCATTGATTTAATCTTTGCCATAAATTGGCTTAAAGAATATTGAATGTCATAAAATCCAGTTTAGTGTCCTGATTTCATGTAGGACTAAAGATATAATTCACATTCCACACCACATGATATGGAAGCAATTTTGCCAGCAGCCTGGAGAGAAGAAAGGTGGTGTTGGTTACTGTGATTCAACAGTGGTCTCTTCTGGTTTAGCTGATGAGTAGACAGTGGCCTTTCTTTGAAAGGAGAGCATGTTAACCAGGTTTTGGCTGCTGAGCAGACCTACTGTGACTGTAGGTGAAAAGTTGAAGCACTCAGGTGAAGAGTAACTTACATGAGTTACTCTTTATGATAAAAAATTACTCTAGTGGTCTTTTTTTTTGTAAAATAAGCTGTAGATAAGTTGTATTCTACTCTTTGCGTGACAGTCAGGACTCAGTATGTTCATTAGTATGTACCTGGTTGAACAGTGTGTGAAAATGTGACCTTATTTAGGTATCAGCCTAGTTATAGAACGGCATCAATTCTTAATACTGAGTAAAACAATATATTTGTATGACTGCAGGAGGATTTGATGTAACTTGTGTTTTCTTAAATCTCATCACTTACTAATGCCCTTCCTGTGCAGAACCATGTCCAGACTGACTCAGCTGGAGAGACTGGATTTAGGGAGTAATGAATTCACAGAAGTGGTGAGTTTTGCCATAGTAACAAAGCATTTTTTTGCATCTCTTTATCCTTTATCCTATTTTTAATCATCCTAAGAGTTCTGCTACTGAATGAATATTTCATATACTTTATGTTACTATATTGACCCTGCTATAAAAATTATGTATGTATTATGATATGTTCTTCCTTAGTTTGAAAGTAACACTCAGTGGTATATTGTCGTTGCTGGACTAGTACAAAATTAATAGTAATGTTTTTGAATTATAAACATATTGCTTGGCTTATAGTAAGCATTAATATCATGTATTTAGTGTTGCAAGTACTGTCTCAGATGTGCATAACCTGCATTTATTATTGTGTACAAGTTATTTTGATTCAAGGGAAACTATATTAATTTTAAGTTTGAATATTGTTCAAAGTAGTATTTACAGTTGAGGTAATTTTCCTTCAGGTTTTTCCTTCAGCATGGATTAACTTGTTTCCTGTTCATCGTCTCACAGATGAATATATATTATATTTCTTTACAATCCCTTGACATCTTTGTGCTTCTACAAATACTTTCCTGGAAAAAGAAATTGAAATAGTAGTATAGTGGAACATAGTGACCTGCCATATATTAAAGTCAAGTCTTTTTGTGCCACCAGTAGATCATGCTGAACACTTGCTTAGTTGTATGGTTAGGCAGATAGGGAAGTGTATTTAAGGAGCTGTTATTTGGTATTATTACACTTCTAGACATTACCATTACTGTTGTGTTCTCATTACAGCATAGATACTCATGTGGGAGCCTTAAACTAATGTGCCTAGGCCCACATTAAGCCGTAACAGCCAGGAACTAAGTATGGGCTGCAAAATTACCTGTTTGGTTATAGGCTTGGCCTGTTGCTTCATTCTTCCAGCCTTTTAGCTACAAGACCCAACTACATATTCATTAAGATCTTTTGGTAAAAGCACAAGATTTGTGCATTTCAAGTTTTGAAACTGCTTTATTGGATAAAGATCTGTCTCAACAGTAGTCTTCAGATAAGGTTTTCTCTTGGAAAATAAATTAATGGGAGTCAGGACTGCAACCTATGCAGGAATGCTGGACAAGAAATTACAGCACAAGAAAATTTGAGTACTGCGTTTAACTGAACTTGGTTGTAGGTGCTAAGGTGCAGTAGCACTTGTTTTGTAGCACTTTCTCAGTAGGGAAGTATAGATAGGAAGGCGTATGCAATGTGGATGTATACCAGTTAGTGTTTTTTCCCTGATGAGGTACTTCTGCCAATAAACTGTAATAGATGAGTAATTCTGCACATCACTTTGTGGATGGAGTGGTTTGCTTGTATCATGCAGATGTACCCTTTGTTGCTAGAAAATTAAAATACATTTCCCTTTTCTTCAAAACCACAGAAACACTCTGGTTTTTGAAACCAGATCTTTTTTGAGTTGGTGGAATTTAATTTAATTTTAGACCTCCACAATGAAGAAGGAAATTATACACATAACATTTATTTATTGTGTTTCTGAAAAAAAACAAACAAAAAATAACCAAACAGAACCAAACAAACAGAGCACATTCTGTAAGGATTTTTTAATGCTATCACCAAGTTCCTTAAATATTTTTGTGTATGTAGTATATATTTACATTTCAGAAAAGTCAATTACCTGAGTTTTGTTTAATGATCCAATAAAAAAACCCTGTAAACAGCTACTAGAAGGCATTACTTAAACTAGCAATAGATGAATTACTTAAGTTGGTTTTGCCTTTCACTATTTTTCGTATGAAGTTTTTAAAAAAATGGCTTCCCTTTACAGCCTGAAGTGCTTGAACAACTGAGTGGGTTAAAGGAATTTTGGATGGATGGTAATAGACTAACAATTATTCCAGGGGTAAGTTCTTTTATTCTGTTAAACATTTGGTATTTGCAATAGTATTTGCTTCATCAGTGATCATATATGTTAAGGTTGCTTTGTAATTTTAATGTTACTTAAATATCACTTAAATGCTTAACTAGTCCACCTAGAATTTGTCACTTATCATGAGAGCTGTGTACACAGTTTTTCCTTCATTGGAAGTCATATTATGCCTCTCATTGAAAAATTATGTTCCAGTTCAGGAAAGGGGTAAAAATCCTAGATCAAATCCTGGATCAAATTAGGGTTGAGTAGCCCTTCTAAAAAGGGCTTATTTGATGTTAGACATCAAACAGGAATCTACAGCATAAGTACATTGAATGAAATATTACCAGTCATGTCTGAAGCAAGCAGTGCCTTGTAAGTGTCATGTATACAGAGAGCATAGTCAGTTCCTGAGAAAGTGTGGTGTCGACTTTGTCTGGGTTCCTGACATCTCTCAGAATCATGTGGGGTTCAGGCTGACCTGTTATTGAAGTACTTGTGAGCCTGTGCTTATGTTGTAGTAAACTACTAAATGAGTGTTTGAAATTTGGAAAACAGCTGTTAAGTCTGTTTTCAGATGTGAAATCTGTCACACCTCTGACATGAGGCTTTCTTGTCTGATAGGTAGTCTTCGCTACTGTCTTTCCTCACTTCAGCTAATGCTTCAACAAAGAGCTTAGTGAATGTATTAAACATTTCTACTTTACAGTAAAACTGTATCTGTGAAAGGAACTGCGTCTTCACTGTGAAGATTTTAGTAGTATAGTGCATGCAACTCTTTAAACTTATTCATAGTTCATATGGAAAAGCAATACAAGCTTATATTTTGGCTTCTTTCCTCAGTTTAGTATAATTAGGGATTTATTGTTGGTTTTGAGGTTAAGTAGGAAACAGTTTTCCACAAGAGGCAAAAAAAAAAATTAAAAAAAATTAAAAGACTTCACTGGACCCTGATGATGTCCTTATGTTATCAGTGACTCTGAAGTCTGTTCTACAATTTCAGTTACTTGATTCATGGTAACTGATCAAACTGTTGAATTTGCAGAAACCTGAAGAATTATTTTTGTGTGTCCATGAGTGTGGAAAACCAGCAACTGTGCATATCTGCACAAAATATTTTGTTATAAAGCTCAGATATTTTTCATAAAATTGTATCTTAGTATAATACATAGGTTTTCTCTTTTCCTCTGGCATTACACTTGAGAGACAGTTTGTTGTCAAATCTGCTGGATTTTTTGCATTATCTTCTCTTGCTTTTAGTTCATAGGCACTTTGAAACAACTGACCTATCTGGATGTTTCTAAAAACAACATTGAAGTAGTTGAAGAAGGTATTTCAGGTTGTGAAAGCCTCCAAGACCTACTGTTATCTAGTAATTCACTTCAACAACTGCCAGAGTCCATTGGTTTGTATTTTCAATTAATTCCTTTTCTTAAAATCTTATAGTTTAATTTCAGAACACTTGAATATAGACAATTTGCATTTTAGATCTAAGTTTCAATTGGTTAAAAGTGGTAGTTTTGGTTAAAGCTATAATATGTAGATAAATAATTTATATTTATTTCAGCATTCTTGACTTTATACAGTAGTTTGTATATGGATGAGAAACTGTTGACTCTAACAGAGTAAAAAAAACAAAACAAAAAAAAACACCAATTTTTTTTCTCCCTGTGCTATGGGTGGCACATGGTAAGATGGCAAACAAGTTCTGTAAGCTCATCTGCTTGTTTCTTTAGTTATATAGCACTATAGGCATACCAGGGAATACAGGAGACCTGGTTCTTTGCCCATGTTACCACCCCCTTAATTTAGATTTAAATTATTAAAGCTTAATGAACTCAAATATCCTTTTTGATTTACTTCTTCATTTTACTACAGGTTCCCTGAAGAAAGTAACAGCACTTAAAATTGATGAAAACCAGTTAATTTATTTGCCAGACTCCATAGGAGGGTAGGTATTTCTTCTGAATAAAAGGTTGAATTGTCTTTCTGCACTTTCCTGTCATGCTTCTCTTTTGAATGTTCTTACATCTACTTGATTTAATATTTTCTACCTGTCTTAATAAAATTGAAAGCAAGTTCTTTCAAATCTTCTAGTTTGCAGCATGCATATTCTTTATTATTTAATATCAAAAGACATACATTCTTTGCTTACTAATGCAGCCACCAGTCTATGAAAAAAATTGAATATGAAAGAAAATAAGAGGTTTAAAAAGGCAGTCAGGTTTTTTGCTTTTTGGCAGTAATGTAGCTGTGACTGTGGTAAATACTGAAAATAACTGAACCATTATCAAAGAGCTTATAGAAGGTGAAACTGAACACACATACTTTTTATTCTATGTACTATAAGGAGAATTTTCACCTAATTGTCAGGAGGTTTTTTAATATGTTTTTTTAATTTGGTGTTCAGCAATTTAAAACTTGCAACTGAAAGCAAAAATAATTTGAAATCAACAATCTACAAATTAAGCGTATTAGTTCTAATTTCTTTTCTCCTATTATAATTAATGTCGTTTATATTTTGTTGTCAGAATTTACAAAATACTTCTTCACTGCCATGTTTTAAGGTCAGTGTCTCTAACTCTGGAAATTCTTTTCTTGTTCAGGAACTGCACTCACCTCCTGTTTGGCTGTGATCTGTCCCATTCTGAATGCTTCAAGTGCTTGCACTAGGGTGTTTTCACGTAGTACGCAAGCATTTGATGTTGCTGACCCCCCTGTTTTCACTGAATGCTCTTTTGTGGGGACAGTGTAAAGGAGATTTAAATAACAAACAACCCCCAAAACAAACCCACCAGAATCAACCTACAAACAAAAAACCACCACAAATACATTTTAGGTGGTTAGTAAAGTTTTTTTCTTGGATTTTAATTCTGTTCAATTTCAGAGTTTTATTTTTAATTACAATTGAAATTTGTAATTAATAGTGGTATTATCTTCATTTAAACTTACTCCATGTTGGATGAGTTAACTTATACAGAGGAGTAATTGGGGGATTGGGGTTTTTTGTTGGCTTGGTTCTTTTTGCAGGTTAATATCAGTAGAAGAACTGGACTGTAGTTTCAATGAGATAGAAACATTGCCTTCATCTATTGGGCAGCTCTCTAATATAAGGACATTTGCTGCAGATCATAACTTTTTAACACAACTGCCATCAGAGGTATGTATTTAATTATGAAACTGTAAAGTTAATTTGTAAATGTATTTTGAACTATATAGTCTGGACAACTTTTGGATAACAGGTTAATAATTCATGAGTAGATTTTATTCGTGTGTGTTTTCAGAGCAGCATTCCTGACTATACAGTATATATAAGTATACAAGTTTTCAAGTAATGAAATTTGAATTTTTTTGAGCAAGAATCAAAAATCTATTGCTAGTATATTGAAACTAAAACAAGGTTTGATATATAAGAATAAAGCTAATTATGCTCTACAGGCAAAACCAGCTGTAATACCATTTTAAAACACTAAAAAAATTGCATGTTTATAATTTTGAAGATAAATTAATTTTGGGGTGTGGGTTTTTTTTTTCAGATTGGAAACTGGAAGCATGTAACAGTGTTGTTTCTGCATTCTAATAAGCTTGAATTTCTCCCTGAAGAAATGGGCGATATGCAGAAATTAAAAGTCATCAATCTGAGTGACAATAGGTTTGTTAATATATTTATTCATGTGGAAGTTGTGTAAAATGCAGTAATAATGTGAAGGTATTGTTATGAATATATTACACTATCTTATCTCATGTACAGCTTAGAAGCTGACTGAGATGCATGTATTTAATGTGTTACCATTGTATTGTGGATCTTGTAGTTCCATTGTATTAAGCTGTCTCGATTGTAGGGACTTGGCACATGCAATGAAGCACAGCCTCACTACATTAGTGATTGTTAGCATGTATTTTTCTGGTGAATTAGTTTGGTTATTTTTATAAAAAAAATAACTTCAAAGTTAATAACTTCCTGTATTGCATATGGAAGACATAAAACAGTATCACAGTAGAGTGTCAAACACTTGAGAATGCTGGGGAAGAGGGAAAAGACAATTGTGGGGTTTTTAGAGCTGGTCATTAAAAACTGACAAAACATTTCTCTGTTGGGAATTGCCAGTTTGTAGAACTGAAATATATTTAGAAAGACAAGTCTGAGCTCTCCCTCCTGTTCTGCCAGTCCAGCTTCTCAATCAATCTGTAGCTTGATTTAGCCATTAATGCCAGAGCTTCCATTATCTAGAGCAGCTCCTTTCCCACACATGTATTGTGGAAGAAAACAACAATTGTTAGGTATAGCACTTTTTTTTCTTAATTGGTATGCATGTATATTGATAGATGAAATTCTAAAGATTCAGATTAATTAAATGCAGGTTGTCTTCAAAATTGTATTTAAGTCAATGAACTGAGTTAAATTCAGTTACATTGTCACTTTTTTAAGCTGCTTGCTAAACTGGGTATAATTGTGGGTTTGTGTTTGTTCTTTTTTTATTCCAGGCATAGCTTTGAATATAAATTAAATGCTGTTACCTTTCAACTGATAATAGTTATTAATTTAACTATATCTGTAAATATCCTTTTAAAACATTTTGGAGGCTAATATAGGATTGTTTCTTGACAGTCTTATCAGTATTGATGAATGCACTTACATAAATTCTTGTTCTTTACAGACTGAAGAATTTGCCATTTGCCTTTACAAAACTGCAACAGCTCACTGCTATGTGGCTATCAGACAACCAGGTGAACTTTTTTAAAATTAAAAATAGATGATTGTTGACTTTATTCCTAATGTAATTGACAACTACAGAGCAATCTGTTAAATAATGAGACCTTGTACTGTGCATATACATCAATTACTATGCAGGTTCTTCTGAGATAAATAAATACAAGCCTACCTATTTTTTGAAACTTTCATACATCCAGAAAAGTTCTGTGCTTTTAGGAAATGCAATTTCACAGATGTTGATTTTTTTCATATTTGTTTTTCTTAATTCAGGCTTGTTTACACAGGAGAGTTAGTGCTTGATAAACTAGTACTTGAATATGTATCATGTTTCTTCCACAGCCATAGCACTGGAGGAGCATAGCATGTCTTTTTTTGAGCTAGGTTTTTTGCCACGCCTTTGAACTCCATGACCGTCTGAGTTTCAGGCTGTTAAGCAGTAGCTCATATACCTGTGGTTCTATTTTTGCTTTGTGTTGAAGCCCTCTGTACTATACTGATTTCCTGAATGGCATTAAGGTGTACAGTACAGGGCTACCAGAACTCCACTAGCCTCAGAAGCAGTATACTGAAAGCACTTTTAATAATACAGTAATTTCAAGAATCCACTGCCCTTCTTTGTAAGGACTGAGAGATATTCAATCTGGTGTCAATATGAAAAACTGAGTACAAAGTTTTTTCTTTATATAATTGTCTGCAGATTTAAATGGCCAATTATATCTATGTATTCCAGATCAGCCTACTCTGGGGTAATAATAAATCCTAGCAATAGAATACATTATTCTTTGAATATCCAGTGTTTACTATTCTCTTAAAGCTGTTGCTGAGTTTCAGTTCTCAGTCAAGGCAGTTGTCAAAGACAGACACGTTAATAACTTCATTTTGTGAAAATTATTTGGAAGAGAAATGGTTTAATACTGACGTGTGGAATCAAACTCTACAGAGACAAGTTATAAAGGAGGCATGTTTGTTACGGTGCCGGGCGCAAGGGGGATCACTCCTCCTAACCTGCACACCGTACTTCAAAGCAAGCAATTATTTATAATGAGAATCATACATCTTCACTGGCGAAGGAGGGGTTATTACAGGAGGGGTTATTACGATTAATTCCAGGAATGGGTGTAATTATTACAATTATTTCTGGGAACTCATTATCATAAGTCTCCTCCCATTGACGCCTGCGCACTGCTGTCTGGTGCCGGGGTCTTCTGGAGGAAGGCCCGCAGTCTTCCTCGCAGTGTATTTTTACCTTTGTCTCAGAATGCAAGGCTATGCTGAGCCGGCAACCACAGAACTGGCATGATCTGCCTTATCTCTGGAGGCTCCTCTCTGTTCCCGCTTAGCTCATAGTTAGTCCCTCTTACCTATACAAACTAAGGTTACTCAAAGCAGTCTATCAGGGTTAGTTTCTTTGAGTCAAAAGAAGCTACAGCTGCAAAATTAAAAGACTGCAACCCGACATTTATGTCTCAATACAAGGAATGTTAATCTTCAAAGTAATGGGACAGTTATGGTCCATGACATGTAGAACATATTTACTTTTTCCCATATATATTCTTATAACATATCCTTCTTTAATTTGCTTCCTAGTCTAAACCACTTATCCCTCTTCAAAAAGAAGCTGACCCTGACACACAGAAAACAGTGCTTACTAATTACATGTTCCCTCAGCAACCAAAGACCGAGGATGGTAAGAATTTCTGAAATACCCTGTGTCCTGGTTTGAGTGAGGACAAAACTAATTCTGTTCAGTGATTTTACTTTCCAGCTCTATTCTTCTAACTAACTGCATTGTCTGAAGTGAGCAGCCTGTTTTCACAGGCAGTGTCTGCTGCTGGCAGGGATAACACCCCATGTGTAGAGTTACTGCCAAGGATTGGTGTGCAGACCAAGGGCACTGCTGGATCTTGAGTACCACATTGGGGGGTGCAGTAAAGTGAAAGGTTGCACCGGCAGGGAGG
>JANHFX010002606.1:0-12188 GCA_027560015.1 Chloroceryle amazona
CGTGACCGCGTCGAGGGGACTGGTGGCAGTGAGGGGACAGCGAGGGGGTGAAGGGAGATGGCGACAGGACCCTCAGCGGCCCAGGATGGGTGAGGCGAGGACAGGGGACAGTGAGGGGACGTGAAGGGGGAGGAGGGGACACAGTGCTGGGTCCGTCATGGCCCTGGCCTCGGTGAGCGTTGGGTCCCTCATGACCCAGCGAGGGGACAGGAGGGGAGATGGTGTTGGGTCCTCAGCCCAGGGTTCAGTAGGGGGCTGTGAGGTGCACGAGGGGAGATGGCGCTGGGGCCCTTTGGAGCCCTGGCAGGGGCCAGCCTCAAAGGAAACAGATTCAGGGGACTGAGGGTAAAATGGGGTTCACATGGCACCCACCACCACGGGCTTCAGCAACCCTGAGAGGATCCATCTCTGCTACAGTTCATGTGCCGGGGGGCCTGGCACCTTGGAGCCAAAAATGTTCAGTGTTGTTCAAGCCCAAATTTCCTAAAATCCTAAACCAAAATACAAAACTCACTCACCGTCACTGGACAGAGCCAGGAGCTGGTGCAGAGGTTTCAACAGAGTAGGGGTTAAAAAAAAAGATTAAATTAACCATAAACCCTCTCCTGAGATGGAGATGAAAGGCCCGGTGCTGGGGCTGTCCCACGGGGCTGGCTTAGCGCCCTTGCAACGTTCCAGCGAGAACTAAAACTGGAACCGAAAGTAACCGCAATTTAGAAAAGGCAAAGGCAGCGGAGCCCTGGGGAGCATGGTGCTCCCTGTGCCATTCCCACCCCTTCCTCGGTAAAGAACGGAGGGAAGGGCTGAGCAAGGACTGGGATGGAGAAAACACACCAGGCCCAGCCTGCCATCAAAGGAACAGCCCGGCCAGTTTAACAGCTTTAGAAACTGGGAGAAACGCCCAGGGAAGGGAAGAGCGCACAACTCGTTAGTGCTTGGGTTAAAAATGAGCCAAACCATAGAACTCCTCCTCCTCTTTCATCAGCTCCCCACCAGCAGCTGGAGAAGCAAAAGGGTTGTGTTGAGGGATGGGACATTGTCTCAGCACCTGAGGAAGATGATGATCCTCTGCTGCTGAACTGGGGTAGATGGAAGGGAAACAACCCCACTAAGTGCACGCCCGGCTACGTAGTGGCAGTCCCGAGTGTGAAACATCCAATGCTGACCCCTCAAAAGCTGCTGGAGATACCAGCAAGCTCAAGTCAGCCCCTTTTAAAGCAGCTCGACAGATCCAATGCCCCGTTTTCTTCTTTACTGATGAATTTGAGGATTTAAAGCCCACTCTGTTTGCATTCTGCAGTGCTCTGGAGGCACTTGATGCAGCCTGTACACCTGGGTAATCCCACCGTACCACAGACTTCCTGGTCTCCTACACCTTTCCTGGATGTTTTGAATGCCCCAAGTCTCTGTTTTACTCCAAGTCAGAGGAGTTGGTTATAATCCCTTAAAGCACCCACCACACAGTTAGGGATTTACATGGAAAATTCCCCACTTCCCAGCATTAAAGACAGCTCCTGTTCTCCCCGTCAAGCTTAGGAGGAACCATCCTTCTCCTGCCACATGATAATCGGCTTCCTACCCCCTTCCCAAGAGACTTTTAACTCTTCACTGGGTATTTACAGCCTGAAGTTGGCACGAAGAGTATCGTACACAAGGAGAGGAGCTGTCACAAGTGGAAAGACAGGGCGAGTCACCGAGGTGTGTCTCATCTCCAGCAAAGTGCAAGACATTGTCCTCCTGAGGTACACACCCTACTGCACAGCACAGCTGTAGGCCACTGCAGTAAGGTTGCCAGTGATCCAGAAGAGAATTAAGGAGGCCTAAGAAGCTTTTCAGGAGGTACCAGTATAGGCAGGAAAACTTTTTGGGCAAAACCACAGAAGAAATCCCAAGCTTACCAGGAGCCCTGCACCTCCCAGCCAGCTCGCAGTGCTGTGAGCACACCTCCCTTTTCACAACTGGGTGCAAGTGCTCAAGTTTTAAAACGCTTCCCCCTTTTCATTTAACTGAGAATGAGACCCTCGTGTGGCAGCTGCTGCTGGGAGGGACTTCAGCCACCAACCACTCGCATCCTTGTCTGCGTGACTCAGTGCTTGTCCTGGCACTCCTGACAGCACCCTGTCATTAGTGAGCTTGCTCATCAGAGATGATTATGTCATAGCAGAGCGATTACACTTCTGAGGGAGTCCTTCACCCCCGTGGACCCCTGAGGGAAGAAGCAGAGCAGACGGTTGATGTAAGGCCAGAGGATTTCCCAAATCCCACTCTGGTGACAAACCTGCCCCAAAAGTTGTTCACTTGGCACGTGGGAAAACCCTCAGCGGAGTGAGGATTTCAGTGAGCAGCACTGCAGAATTTCTGAGGGATGGCTCAGCCACGTTTCTTCTGTTGACTGTCTCCTGTTCTGGTGCAGGCAGTGGAATGATGCAACGCTCTCCACACCCAGCTCCTGCTCTTCATGCAGCCTCTGCACCCACGTGACTACTGAAGAAAACCTTCCTTTGTCATTTTTAAACTCTAGACCTCTGAGGGAGTCCCTTGTCCTACTCTTAAAGCGGCCATGAAAGATAACCAAGGAAATCACACCTATAAGCTTGACAAGCCCTCCTAATTAACACCCCCCTTAATGACAGGACATAGCTACAACAGTGACACCAGCATCATGTGCAGAGCTCTGAACACGTGAGGAGGAACCACTGTCCCAGACCTGCTGTGACCAGGCGCCTGACTCATCTCCCTTTGCATTTTTGAGCGTCTCTGCTCATCGGGTACCAACACTGACCACTCTGGATATCCGAGATTGAAACTGCTCCAAAACTCAGCACTTGTCTCAAGGAAAAGGGCATTTTCAAGGAAAAATTAAATTGAAATGAAAAAGGAACTACCACTCCATGAGACAAATGCTGCTGCAGGCAGCACCACGAGGCTCAGAGGAGGAAGATCCTCTACTTCCCCTTCCCAAAACCTCTTCTATGACTTGACACCAAGAGAACAGCACTCAAAAAAAAAAAAAGGAAGTTATTTCTAACTAAACTCTCAAGAGCTTTCCAGGGATATAAATGCTTTTTGTCTTTTTTTGCTTCCAGCTCCAGAAAAAATAAAGCAACCACCTCCTGGTCTGGCTGGAGATGACATTATTTACAGAGGAGCCATGCTAAGTCCCTCGTTCATTTTTCCATCAGACGGTGCTGGGGCCACGTGCTACGTTTGGTTTATTGTACTCTAATGCTCTTCCCCTTCCAAATCCTGACTGAAGGATTCAACAACCCTGTAGAAGGGAAACACATTAATTTCTCCTCCCTGTCTTCACGACCTGTCAACAGGAATCATTTTAGCCACAGACTTCTACTTGTGCTCAAAATGGCAATGAAATGTTAAATGATAAAGAAATTCTATTGGCTTTGGGGAAAAAAAAGCCAGAGAGGGATTTGAGTGCAGAGCTGGTGACCTCAGAAATACAGACAGACCAACCAAGCAACATTATGATAAAGTGTTTATTCATTTCTTTAAATATCAAATTGTTTTTTACACATCAATTTTGTTGATAAACAGTCCCCCAATATTAAAAAAAAAAAAAAAAGAAAATCAAAATAAAAAGAATCAAGTGTGTATTACTTTGGGCAGAACCACATCCCGCTCTCTGATGACACAACCACTCCTCCCTTCGGCCACCCGCGAGGACAACTGCGGCATGGTCAGCCCAGAAGAGTAAATGACACAAATGCAACCAGCTTTAGGATTCCTGAGTATTGATTCCCTCAAGTTCCTTACACGAGTCTGTAAAACTCTGAAGCTAAAAAGCATCAGTCAAAGAGTAACCCAAATGCATTTGGGTCACGGACTAAGCCTCGTCTACACAGTGCAGGAAGAAATCTCTTGAACGCTTCAGAAGGGAATGATGTACACAAAACCGACCCCGCTTCCCAAGCTGACTTCTGAGAAAGGCAGGCAAAAATACCTCTCAAATTCTCCTCTTGGAACTCCCGTGAGAGTTCTGGGGAGCCGTCTGGCAAGAAGTCCAAGTCTGGTGAAGAAACCTCTAGGATCTGTTCCTCCTTTTCTGTGTAAATGGCATCGTGTTTTAAAGAAAACTTATCTGGAAGTTAAGCATTCAGCAAGTACACTTAGATATTGCTACTTTTGAGGGAAGGAGCTGGCAAGAGGGAGAGACAAAGACAGAAAGAAGGGAAGGTATCTCAGAGGTACAAGGTTAACAGTCGTGGAGACCAAGTGTCTACGTAGGAAGTTGAACATACAGGAGGTTGAACGTACGAAGCACCAAGGCAGAGATTGTCACGGTAACGCAGAGTAGCTCAGCTCTGTCCAGCAGCAGGTGAACGTGCCGGGTACCGTCACCTGGACACATCTCCCCCTCATCACAATTATCTGTGCCCAGAAACTTTCAGACGTTGCTATTTCACTAAACTCACGCAGAGCCTCGTGTACAGAAATAGCAAGAGGCCGAGTGAATTCCTTCAGCATCTCTAAGGAAAAGAATAGATCCCAGAAACCAAGAGCTGAGGCACCTGAACACAGTGACTCCAGGGAACACCCAGAGACAAGATCTACAGACCCACCAAGATCCTCCCAGGTGCTGGCATCTTTACGAAGCAGCTTCTGAGTGTTGCTTTATTCTCTATGAACTCTTCATAGTGAAAAAAAACATCTTTCTAAGATGAGGTGACATTAGTACCTTGGAGAAACAATGAGTGAGGAGGGGGTAGAGAAGAGAGTGAAGAGCCTTATTTTAGGCCAAGTTAGATGGCTCCTTGGGAACCTGAAGAGGTTTAGGAGTTGAGTGTATCCCCTGCTCTAGGCAGCAAGCTGCTGCAGTCTGCCAGCCCTGCTTCCACACAAGTACTTGGGGGCCAGGTCAGCACAGAGACCAGTTAAGGGACTGCAAAAGCAACGGACACGTGCACACAGCAGCAGGGACACACAGGCACAGTGAAGCAGAGGACAAGTTGTAGACAGTGTTGGCTAAATACATGTTCTATTGCATTTATTTTAACCTTAAATACTCACTGCTGCCCCGATTTTTTCCAATGTAAATCTTGCTCCTAAAAAAACGTGTTCTCTAATTGAGCAGCAGGTAGCCATTCACGCAAAGCAAGGCTCTGAAATGAAGAGATTTCAATCACCAGGCTTGGATCAACTTGATAAAATAGTTTGACAAGTATTTATCAGTAGGGGGGGGGAGTCAGGCTTTGTTTCTAGCAGTTCAGAGAAAGTTACCCAGGAAGTTCTCGGGCTATTGATAAATGCTTGGGTGGAGCTTTGGCAGAAGGGCAGGTTTTAAAAATTCTATTTGACAAAGAATAAAACTGAGCGTTGAAGCAAATTGGCTGATGCTCAAAAGCTTTTATAGCGTAAATTCTGTACGCGCGGGCTACGTAAATGTGGCCGTCAGACTAGAGCCTTTAACCAGCTAGGTGCAAAGCAGCAGTACTTGTCTAGCTATGAGCAATTGCCTCTACAAACATAATGTGTATGTACGAAAAGGGTATAACGTCGAAGGGCTAACATCTGACGCGTCCAGAAGCTGGCAGTAGATGAACCCGCAGGTCAAGGGTGCAAACTCGGCTCTCGTGCGCCCACGAGGGCCGACCTGCAGCTGGGGCTGGTTCCCAGAACCTCCCCTCCAAGACCCATGGGGTGAACTGGGGGCAGGTTCAGCTGTTTAGACCAAGGATGCTCTGGATCTGAGAGCTGGGAGCCTTGCTCTTGTTGCTGCTACTGACAGTAGACAAGACACAGATGGGAATGGGACTAATATATCCTATTTCCTAAGGCTTCTAGAGACAGAGCTGATGACACTCTGGGGTTGGGCTCAGTGATCTCCAGAGGTCCCTTCCAACCTCACCATTCTATGATTCTACGACGCTGTTCCTCCTGTACCAGCCCCAAGTGCTACCCTTTACAGAGGGGGCTTCCACTGGGTTGAGGTGCTCGCTGAAGGAGAATATTAAAATATCTTCAGCAGGGGTAGATCTGCCCACCTGCCCGGAGAAGATCACAAAGCTGTGCTCTTGCCTCAGTAACTCATTTTGAACAGAGCCTCAAGTGAATGACTTGATGCTTCTCTAGCAAGGGGTTCCCAAACCGCTGTCTGCATACACACAGAGTGATGCCTGCTGCAGGTGTCACGAGTAGCACGATACGACCCTGTCCCTCACATGGGCTTAGGTCTAGATGATCTTTAAGGTCCCTTCCAACCCAAACCATTCTGTGATTCTATGAGCTAAACGTGTCTGGGAGCTCCAGGCCCAGCTGACACAAAAGCTCCATTCCGACAGACAGAGGAATGCCTTAAAGCTCTCTGTTATTCTAAAGGATCTCCTGGCTGCCCAAGTGACTAAGAAAAATCTGACAACCACCGCTCACTGACATCAGAAACTCCTGCAAGTTCACAGATGAAACCAAATTTGTTTTTAAATGCCACCCTGAATTGATAAAAGCCTGGCACAGAAATCTGCTATGCAACAAGGAAAAGAAAACACCAGGAACACAGGCCTGAGACAACGATAACAACACAGGAAAGCCATGAACAAAAACACGTTTCCAGCCGCTGCTGACCCATCGCTTCAGGTTTAGCTCAAAGCAGAAAGTCCGAGTTGAAGGCTCGTCACAAAGCCACTTCTGAGACTTGCAAATGGGACTAATTTCAAGTTCCTACTTAAAATTTGGTACCTCGTTTCCACCAAGCTTTCCTTCCCCACCCCCAACAGCATTCTGGGGCTCTGCAGAGCATCACAAAATAGTTCATCAAAAAAATTAAAAGCAAAAAACAAGCACCTGGAAAGGACTTCCTACAGCACAGCCTCGGTGAGTCCTCACTACATGGGCTACTCACCAGGGACTTGCCAGAAGGCCACGATGGTTATAATGGGTTATAATGCAGAAGCCACGTCAGCGCATTTGTTTCATAAACCCTCTTGGGGAGCCCTCGCTCTTTCAGAGGGGTTCAGTCAGTACCCCACCAGCCGCCACAGACTTGTGGCAGTTGGCGTTTCCCCAGCTGAAAGGTTGGTGATCCCCAGACACCCAGATAAACTAGTGCAAAGCAAATTTCTTCATTCTTCTGGTCACCCCCCAGTTCGGTGTGTGGAGAACGCAGCCACTGGAACGGGTCAGTCTTCCCCGGGCAGAGGGGGATTAAGAGCCATAACACGCGGTTGGTTGGTTAAACAATTTCATCGTTAAGGTTTTGTCTTAAAGTGGTTGAGTTTGTTCTTTCTTATGGGGGAAACATGATGTGGGCAAGGCTAGGAAACAAGAAAAAGTAAAATACTCCCTTCCCCGTCCCCACCCCAGCTACAATTAATACCAGCACATCTTCAAATAAGTTAAAACATCACCTTAAGTTTTGGTAGCACCAAATTCTATCCCTTCCCTTCTTCTATCCCCACGTTGTAAACTTGAATGCACTGGCCCAAGAGCATAAAAGGGTTTGGCAAAAACAGGCGCTTTCCCCGTGCACTCACAAAAACGCACATTTCCAAACTGACCCCCGACACCCTTCCACCCCTCACTCCTCCTGCAAAGCGTGACCCATCTGTGGGCATCTACCTACCTCTAGTAGCTGCCATGACAGGTTCATCGGTGTCGCAGGTGGACGTGGGGTTACAGGAGAGCTAAAAACAAATCCACAAAGTCCGTTTGGACGAGTGAACGGCGGTACCGAACTCGGCCTGCTCCTCCTGTCCCCCGCGCACGCTCACGGCCCCTTCGCCGCGCAATCCGCTCTGCGCCGGACAGGGCGGCGATTTGCAGTGGCTTCTGCTTTTTATTCGTAACGTTGGAGCTTATTCTAAAATTGTACATTTAAATAAAAACATTAATTTGAATCCAGTAGGCATGATTAAAAAGCTATCCTGTCCACACAACGCTAGGATGTTTTTCTTTCGGATAAAAGGCCAAATCTAACGAGCGACACAGAAGAGACAAGTTACTTTGGCTGCAATTGATTAAAAAAAACCTGGCTCAACATTCTGCTTGTACATGGTGGTGTGTAATTTAGATACATCCTTTAAAAGACACCCCAGTCAGCCGCCTCTTCCGCAGTTACGTAGGAACGACGATACTCTTGGCTAGCAAAATGAGAAGGGCAAGATCTGCGTTTCCATCCGCCTGTTCCAAAGCCTCCAGAGCTTCCCGCCTGGTAAAACCAGCACTGAGAATCCGATCAACATCAGCCGCAGGGAAAGCAGGTGATGGGGGAGCACCCGAGGCAAGTCCAGGATAGCCAGGTGGTGGGCTCAGCAGTGGTTCCTCACCCCCACCCAACAGCCTCTGACCTTCAGGAGCAGAACTGCTGCTTCTCCCGGGTGCTCCTGTCAACAGGCTCCCAGTATCCAGGGCTGCACCTTCATCCAAAGCAGGTCTGGAAGAAACGGATGCATTTTGCTCTGAAGTCAGACTAGCTGGACTCCGAGAACCTTCTGCCAAAACCTCTGCCTGCTCAGAGTGCTGCTGCTGGTCAGATGTCGCTGCCATGACCAAATCACTCTTACCTGAACACTTCTGAATCTCTAAAGCACCCTCTCCATGAGCAGACTGCACGCGACTGACAGACCCAGCGTCTGTATTTTCCATGCCAGAATCACAAGGCTGGTTCTCCTTTGCTCTTCTGCCTTGAAATCTCACCTCATTGAGGGAACAACTCTGTTCCTGGCTGGCTGGATCTGAGCCTTTCTGCTCACCTTCAGAAAGCCCCTTCTGCTGGGCTGCTGGCTCCTTGTGAACCCTCAGCTCCAGCTGAGAGAATTCTTCAGAGGCAAGGATTTTACCTTCTCCTTTCCGATTGATAATCAAGAGTTTGTGAAGCTCTTTCAGGGCTGATGCTAGAGAGGAACATGGCTCTTCTGAAGGTCTTCCTGGATCCGTGTCCAGCTGACGGATGTTGGAGGGGGAAGAGCTGTCTTCAGCCGCCAAATTAGTCAGCTCATTATACTTTGCAGGAATTTCATTAGTGGAAAGTTCAGCCAAGGAGGATGCAGACCTCAGCAACTCCACCTCCATGGAAAAGGCATCCGAGTTTGGGACAGGTACACTTCTGTTCTCAGCCTGCTGCTTCTGCTCGCTCTCCAAGCTGTGCACTTCAGCTGCAGACTGCTCAACCATATCTATTTCCATGAAGGCTTCCGTCTGCGCACAGCTACAGGAGGCTGACACTTGGATAGGCCTTTTCAGACAGGAAAGACCCGTTTTCTCCTGTCCATCTCCTTTTGTTTCCATAGGAGGGTTTTCTGGCTGGCTTGCTTCTTCTACAACAGGTTTCTCAACCCCACCGACACAGCAAGGAGGTTCTGGGTCAGTTGTCTTAGTTTGCTTCTCCAGATGTTGCTTTTCTGGGTCTTTGCACATCTGATGGTCTACAGGAAGCTCATGCTTCTGCTCCTGCTTTGAAGACAGACCATCTTTACTCTGCCCGTGCTTAGCAGCACTGTCAGCCAAAATATCTTCTTTAGTCACCTCCAAAGGATGTTCCTGACCATGGTCTCCTTCTTTAGCGTTGCATTCCTTTAGACTGTCAGCAAGAAACGTTTCTTTGAGTGTCTTCTGTGAAAGGCAAGCTGGATCGCAACAGGTCACCTCCCCTGGCTGGGGAGAAGGGTCATTATTTGCCAAGGAAGCGTTATTGGAAAGATGCTGTAACAAGAGAGGATGTTGTTCTTCTGGGGCTATCTGGCATTCAGTTGAAGAGTCAAAAGACTTGACGGCTCTAGGATCAGTGGGCTCTGTGAGGCTAGATTCGGATGAGCAAATTGAAGCAGGGGCAGAGACAGAACGATCAAGTAATTGATTTGTGGGATTACAGATCTTGGAATTTAGTCCTGAAGACTGGACTGGATTTTGAAACCCATCAGAAGCTGGTAATGAGGGCGTTTCCAGTGAGGTAGTTTCTTTGTCACTATTCTCTAACAGAAGACAGAAGGAAAGGAGGAGTTAGGACACAGGAGAACCACTGTAGCAGCGAGAACGTATAAACAGACAACTATAAATACCTGGTCTGTGGCCCACTCCAGCTGCAGTAAACACACACTACATGCATCAAGGCTTCTGACGTTCTGTTTGGATTAGGAAACAAACACACCAAACTTGTGTTAGCGTTCAGAGCACACCGCATGCAGGGTTCCAGTCCTGCTACCTCACAGCTCCCCTCCCGACCGGCCAGAGAGGCAGCACGTGAGCAGCAGGAGCTCCTCAGGTTGCTGTCCTCCTGGAAGAAAGAACATTCTGTCTGGGAAAGTCTTTACGTCACAACAGAAAATAACAGCTGGAGAACAATGTAAAGGCTGTTCTCTATCTACGCCACAGGGTGGTCCGGGGGTGATACTGCTGGCTCGATACACTACACGCAGCGCAAGGTGCAAACCATCCTGGTTCATTCTCTGAACGATTGAAGATATTCAGGAGCCATGTTTCAGGGAAATGGGAGTTAAGAGGGCATCACAGCAGCTATTGCCTTGCGATGGCTCTGGTGGCATCACAGGGAGGAGAAGATGAGCCAAGAGCAGCTTGCTGCAAAAGGGAAGCAAGCGTAAAGATCTGGGGCAGGGTTGGGGAAAGGCAGAAATCTTCAAAAGAACAGATGCCTGAGGCTGGGGAGAGCAAAGCAAAGGAAGAGACAGAGAAGTGAAACCCAACTCACTGTTTCCTTCTCCTCACAGAGAATGGATTGGTTGCAGATCGCTATCAGTAGCACCAAACACTGCCTCTAGTTATCAGAAGAGATTAAGTGAATTTATCTCATGAACAGTCTAATCTTGCTAATGCATCAGCCCTCAGGCTCTCGTTCAGTCACTAACAGGACCTTTGCCATACAGCGGCCGTTCTTCCATTAAAGCCCCGCTCTGTCCAGTGTCAGATAGCCAGACAATTTGTCCATTAGTTCCCTTTCCCTTCCTAGAGGCCTCCAAACTCAGTGATCTTAAACATATACCACTGCTTTACCTTAAGTCTTCCTTTTTTTACAGATACCCAGCTGTACTGAGGCAGAGCTAGCCATGCTCACACGTACAACCTTCCAGCTCCACAACGCAGAAGAAATCAGCTTTATTTCACCTCACCTACTTGTTGCTTTTATTTTCCTGCAGATTTTTAGACTGCTCATCTTTCAGAAGAGTGGCAAAGAGGCTCGTGACACGGGATACAGATGAAAACAGAAGGGATCTTGTTCTGTTTCTACACGGTCAGATTATGTTCATGCTCCCTGCTCCCAAGCCGCTCCTTCAGAGAGGAAGTAGAACTGAGTCTTTTGACTGAGTGGATCAGCAACAAAGGTCTGATCAAACACGCCTGGGATTTGCAGTCACTTAGACAGCAAAAGTATCTGGTATTCTGCCCAGCACTCCTCAGCATCATCCTTCCAAGAGCTACTGTCATCCTCCTCCTGGGGTAGCTGCAGGAGCCAAGTCCCAGCCCCGTCAAGGATACTGATCCAGTCAACACCGGGAACAGGCTCTCCACAAAGTGCACTGTCAGGGAGAGTCCTCTCTAGAGGAGGAAAAGCCTGAGTAGCGTAGGCAGTGGCCTGCATACACCGAGGCTCTCTGGAGAAAAAGCTCAATCTGGGGTAAACTACCCGAATACGCTTCTGCTTTTGTAAATGCTCCAGAATCCCAGAGTTTCCCAGCAGCAGTGGCAAACACGGCACACGGGAAGAAAAGAGCAAGCTCTCAGCCACAGATGAAGCAGATGTGGAGGACCTAGATGACAGCAGAACACACCAGGACTCCACTACCACCTCAGCTGCCTTTCGGTAGGTGTTGAAACACCAGCAAGTCAGCTGACAGAAGTTATGAGGCTCACTAAAGTGGGCTTCAGGGGATTAAAGAAAGCTCAGGAATAATCCAGGTGTATTCAAAATGAGAACTTTAATAGCCAGCAGATGTACAGGGCAATTTCTGTCGTACCAGCTATCAGGAGGTAGCAAAAATTCAAGCTGTTATGAAAGAACACAGGCCTTGTAGGGAGCTGAGCTTACTCGGTCCTGCATTATGTTCTCTCCCTCTCCAGTTTCCTGTTCTTTCACTTGGCTTTCCTGGTACCATCTAGCATCAGCTAATAATTTTGGAAGAGAAAAAGAGGATATACATTAGTTGCACTTCGAATCCTGGGGTCAGTTTTGGGCCCCTCACTCCCAGCAGGACATGGAGGGGCTGGAGCGTGGCCAGGGAAGGGCA
>JANHFX010002608.1:0-40307 GCA_027560015.1 Chloroceryle amazona
TTTAGGTTGGATCTTAGGAAGCACTTCCTCCCAGAAAGGGTGATAGAACACTGGAATGGACTGCCCGGGGAGGTGGTAGAGTCACCATCCCTGGAGGTGTTTAAGATTGGATGCTGCACTTAGTGGCATGATTTAGTTGATGTCGTGGTGTTAGGTCATAGTCTGGACTCAAAGATCTCAGAGGACTTTTCCAACCTCAATAATTCTGTGATTCCGTGTCAAATAACAGCCTTTCTAGCTTTCTAAAAGAAGCAAATTGAACCAAAGTGGAAAGATATTTGGGGATAAAACTTTGACATGGTTACTTCAAACTGACCTTAACATCCTGTGCAAGCTGAAGTTTCAACTGATTTTAATTGCTTTTTCATAGAGTAGTGTTTATTAGTTTTCTGGATGATTATACAAACAATGCAAGCTTATTTGAGTGTCATAGTTAGAGGGGCTGGGACGAGTTTATCGTTATGTGGTTAGAAGCAAAACTGTGTGTTCTATACTCTCTATGTCATTGCTCATGGGCTGTTAACCAGTCACCAGTAGCAGTTGCCCAGGACCCATTGTGAGATGCTTGGTCAAGGGGGGAGGAGCTGAGTGCTGCCACCCGGAGATGGTTTGGGGTGGAGGTCAGCACAAAGGTTCTGCGCCCTGCTCAGCACCTTCGGGAACCTGCTTGGAGCCTTCGGGAGTGGCGCGGACCTGCCTGGAGCGGCGGCTGGTCTTCTCTGGAGGAGGAGAGCGCCAGACCTTCCTCCACGACATCGCTGCTTTCAGCAGGACTACTGCTGCAACAGGATCACCTCACTGGGACTGTTACCACCCCCCCCCAGCCGGCAGTGTCGGGTTGTATGCAGACTCTGTTTTGGGGTGTTTCTTTGTACCGTTGCATTTCTCTTGTTTTGTATTTCTGACTTAAGTCCCTCGCTGTTTTGTTTTTTTCAAACCATTACATTGAGAAGTCTTAGTTTATCATAAATTAGGGCAATGAATTCGAAAGCTCTGAGTCACAACCTGCATAGTTAGGGGAGTAAAACTGGATTCTGGATAGCAATGCCATAAAATTAAAATATAGTAGAAAATTATGGCGAAGAAATTTCTTTATTCAGAATAGCTTGAAAAGCTAATTTAATAATGAACTAGTTTATGGCTAACTAAAAATGTAATAGCTTCATAAAAGGGAAATTATTAAGCATTATTAAAATTCTGGTTTTAATTGTCAGAAACTTCAATTCCTCAACTAAAAGGAGGTTCACCTAACTTAAAAGTGGCTTCCCTTTTTGTTTGGCAGTCTTAAAAGTGTAAAAGTGACTTAAATCTGTCTTTGGTCATGAAACAGATTTTTTTTAAATTATTTTTCTGTATTGGTAGAGTCAATGAGAAATGCTTTTCATCTTTTGTACTTTCTACATAAAAAATAATCAAACAAATTATTTTAAAGTGTTTTTAAGTGTGTTCCTCATTGTTTCATGGTTCACAGTAGGTAAGAGTTCCACCAAGGACCTTTACGGACCTCAGTTAAACAATAATTGGTACATGTTGTGCAAACTGTAGTTTTAATAGATGAGTGAATTACTAAGGTGTGAATTCACTGTTGCACTGTCTGGAATAAAGTACTGAAATCAGAGCTGCTGTTTTGGAAAGTCTGGAACCATCCTTTCAGAGCTGAAACATCAAGCTCTCCCACCAAAGGCTCCATGACATCCTTCTGTGTCAGAGTGAAAGCGTTTTCCAAGCAGGAGAGGGTTAATGATACCCATGAGATTGCTGTAAGGGTGTTCAGATTTGCTTCCATTCCAATGCACCATGCTTCTTGACTGTGCAGGGTTAGTGGAGGGAGCACCAAGTATCCAGGAGAGCATTTAACCAGAGGAGGGGTGATATCTTTGTGATTAATGGTATATCAGAGCCATTAGAAGGGCTGTGTGGTGTGCAGTGATGCACACTGGTAATAAATGCATATTCCATTCTGAAAATGAGCTGGAATATAGTCTCAATCTTGATGGTTAATAATCTCAACACTGTTGTTATTGTTTTGATGTTGGTTGTTTTGTTTCATTTTTCCTGAGAAACTGAGCATCCAACATAGCCATTGTGTTACCTCTCTGGTCTGCTGCCTCCTTCTTATAACACCTGGAAGTAAAATTCCTTGGTACGCTGGTAAAGGCTGAGACATTGAGCAAAGATGTGGAGCATCTATTATTCAGAATCACTCTTCTGTGTTTAAGTTACTCAAGGGGGGTCTTGAAGCCTTAGACTGCAATGGTGTGCAATAAATGGAATAATGATGGCACACAGTTCCTCTTGGCAGTAATTATATATAATGAAATGGAACACGGCAGTCAGTGGCTAATGCTTCTCCCACACTTCTGACTTTAGGAATATGCAACTTTTTCAGAGGAAAGTGTGAAGCTGAGGTTTTAATTATTAATGGTTTTGCTTCCACTGTATTTGTGTCAACTTTTAAAAGTAACAGTGTAAGTGAAAATGTAATGTATGGAGTACGTTAAGAGTTTTATTATTCTAGCTTTTTTCACAAAAATTGATATTCCAAACCACCTTTCTAAAGTGGTTAGGTTGAAAGATTGAACAGTTTGGAGAAGAAATGAGATCCCAGTTCTTAGTTCTGCCCCTTTGTCAAACTGCTCCTAGGGTCTGGGCAGGCTCAACATCGCATCTCTCTTTGTGCCTGGAGGTGCCAATTTCCAGGCATAAACTAGCCAAGTTCACTTGTTGACTCACAGAATCACAGAATGATGCAAAATTCTTTATGCTGTCTTGGATAAATTTATCTTCAATTTTGTCACTGGGTTTGAAAAATCATCTGAAAATGCTGTGATCATACATAGGCCTTTAGAGGTAAGTGTGAGCAGACCAAAGGCTAGTCAGTACCATCTTATTACCACTGCTCCAGATCTCTTTGATACATGCACCCTTGAGCTGTACTGTTTTCAGCAAGGTCTCCAAGATTTAAAAATTTAAATAAAAGAAATAAAACATTATTCAGCAATAGAAAGTATTAATAGGTTTTGCCATCTCTTGGTCCAAAAGAGGCCTTTTGGATTACATATCTGTGTCTCCCCCATATGTCTGCAATCTATGTTAATAATTATTCTTCTGTCTTTTCTTATGTTCACAGCCTACATGCTGACACACTACCAACTTTGTTTCCAAAAGAGGAGTTCACAGAACTACACAGTGCCTGATCCAACTAGCCGCTTTGATGTTCCTCACTGGACCATGTAGGTAAAATCCAAAGAAACATACATATTCACATTATATCTTTCCAAGTATTCAACATAGCAGAAAACAGCTGATTTTTGGCAACAGTGATCACTTGGCAAAGTCAGGGCCTTTTGGAATTTATGGACTACAAAGTCATTTATTAACATCCACCCACTTTCCAGTGTGTTTTATCAACAGGCACGCAACTGTAGACTGTCATATATCACCAATGTGTTTGGTTTCCTTGATACATCTATTTAGGTTGTTGTGGGTGCTGGGAACACTGTCATGCCTATCATTCCTGTCAGCATTCCTGAGCTACCTTTAATAGCAGCTGCAGTGCTGCCAATTTCAGCCCAGGCACAAAATCCGGCAGAGAAATCAAATAAACTCTCAAGTAGTTAGCAAACCTTGAGACTGTTATTATTACAGCTTTTCAACTGCATAGCTAGCAGAATAAGAGGACGCCAGAGTGAGAGCTAGGCTGTTTATGTGAATGAACCTCTATGCTTGTTTTAAGAAGAGTAGAGCAGTGTCAAGGTATTGGTAATCAGATTAAAGACACTTTCAAGTTATTCCTGTTGGTTGTCTGGAGCTTCCGTACAAACTTTCAAGTTCTCTGTGAGTTTCAGACAAATTGAAAAATGTCCAAGATATTTCACTTCCAGGATTTCTCTGCAGAATAATTCTGTTTTACTGTAGTAGAGGTGAAAATCCGACAAGTTAAATTCAGTTTCTTGAAAAGTGTATTTTCCCTTCTGGTTTTGATATACTAGCTGGATTTAGTTTCAAAGAGTCATTTCTCTCTGTGAGAGTAAACCGAGGCAAAGAACTAAAATGTTCTGATTAAATTGCCTGCATTCACTATCACTTGACTGCTTTCTCCCTTGTATGTTATGCTGTTTTATGTCTCAGTTGCAGTGGCATTTAAAATCATTTACATGAATTGGTAGGCTGCAGTGTTTTTGTCTATGATATAGTTCATGTTTCTTTTACACTCCTTACATATTTCTGTAAAACTTTTGCCTTGATTTGAATTTCTAATTTTGTGGAAATGAACTGTAAACATGGAGATGTGGCAGTGGTGTAGATGGCCTGTATTTGCACATGCTGGCACACTCTCCTTACAGACGACAGCTCTCCTCACATACTCGCTTTAGGGACTGTGACACTGACAGTTTATTGTGATTGTTTCTGGTGAGTCTTGAGATTTCAGTTACTCAGTTCTGTCTGGAGAAATCTTTTAAACAAGTCATCTCAGGAAAGCATTTTCAGAGTATACTGGCTGAATCTTTATGGCTTCAGTACTAACAAGTATCTCAGATGAATCCTGAGATGGTGCTTACCCCTGCTTTCATATCCTGAAATTAGGACATGGTACCTTATACTCTGTTCCACGGCTGATCATATTCAGTTAAAGTTGTTTTTGTCTTTCATGTTGTATTGACCATATTCCAGCTTTACTTAGATGCTTTTTCAGATACTTTGTGTAATGTGAAGGGTTGTGGGATTCATATGGGTTGTTTTTTTTCAGTTGACAGATTTTCTATGAATAAAATACTGGAAAAATATTTTTTCCAAGTTAAAAGATAAATATAAATTATCACAATTCATAAGTGGGTTCTTAGCTCTAGACTGGAGAAGAGAATCATGTTACCTGTTTTGAGCATCCCAAATCTTCTCCAGTTGTAACTCATGGGCAGAAAAGTAATCCCATTTAGTACACTGGAGACCATATAGAGTCTAATGAGAATGTCAGTTATCTGTATCACAAATATTCCTCAGCAAGAAATTTTTTAATTGCCAAAACTCAAGAGTACCCCAAAGGAACTGGAACTGAACTGTGTTCAGTCTTAGCCTAAAAGGAAAATAATTAAGAATATACCTGAATTTATGTAATTAACATAAGGAAATTTTGTTGCAGTCTATGTCTTTCTCCTTTTAAAAATTTATTGTTTGTCGCTTAAACTCTGATGTGACAGTGGGGAAACAGTAAGCAAAAAATAGAGTGTTAAAATGCCAAACTGTATAATCCATCTACAAGAAATACAGTAACAAAGTTTTCAGAAAGCCATTTTTTTTTGTCTTTTTTTTTTTTCTTCCATATACTAAACAACAGTGCAGCCATTTGGACAAATAAATCTAATGGATTGCTTTACTTTTACACTACACTGTCATGCTATCTCTTAAGGGATTATATGTATAAAGAAATAATAAAATAATGTGCTTTACTACCCACAAATATGCAGTGTATTAAACAGAATTTGTCAGCTCATCTGAACACATTACATTAGTCAAGAGGAGCAGCATCACTTTGCTAGGAATGGTACATTAGCTAGGCTGTTTGGGCTGTCAGAATCTCAAAATCTTGCCTCAGATGCCAGGGTAATAGTCACAATGACAGTTAATACTTGTGCTCTAGTAGCTTTGAGCTTAGCATAGATGTCTGCAAAGGTTGTGGTGCAGGTTGTCTCTCTAATACAAAGTGCAAATTCTGACACAATTGGTATAACTTTCAAGTGTGACCTAGATAATATCTGATCTTAAAAGAGCCAGAGGAAATGCCTTTTCTTAGAAGGTTTGCACAGCAGCATATTCACATCAATTATAAAAAATATTTTTTTAAAAAAAGTGTTCCAATTAATTTGTATTTGTTTCATATAGTCATAAATATGATTAAAAATTTTGTCTTAATTATTTTTTTCTACATTTAATTATTCACCTGCAAGTTTATGATATTGATAAAATCTACTAAGTCAGTTTAACTTCGGAGTTTTGATATTTGTTTTATAAAGTAGTGACTCAAAAATATATGTTCCTACACATTATGCCTAGAAAAATGATTCAAACTCATAATCTGAAGCTAATGAGAACTAATTTATTCATTTATTTATTTATAGGTTTTTATAGTAGTTTGGAGCTTTGAAAAAAGAATAACCAGTTGAAAGCATATGTAATTTGTGACTACAGCTGTCATGAGTTCACGCTGCAAGCAGTCGTGCAATCAACCATCTCTTGCAGTGCTTCCTTGCCTAGCCCCTTTTGAAGTGACTTGGCTTGACATTATTTCAGGCAATGCATCACAGCTTAGACCGCTGTATGTCTTTGGCTGGTGGGCTGATTTAATGTTTCATCTATAAGGATAGGGTGCTAATTTGCTTTAAAAATATGATCAGTGGCCAAATTGAGTTTTCTAGAGACAATTTTCTCTTTGTGTCTAGTTATTTAGCTGAGTCTACACAGTACCTATTGTTGTCGAGGAGAGCACAAAGAATAGGTTTCAATTTATTAATTCATAGTTGCATCGTTATTTATAAATTGATTATTTTAAATACTTGGAGGAAAAAAGGTGACACAAACTGGTCATTTGTAATTTGCATCCTGAAAGAAAGTGTGCTTTTTATACTAGAATTAAATTTTTTAAGGATTTGTGGTTTACATGGAAGATGGTAATGTTTACCTATTTAAATTTAAGTATACACAATGTAATTACTCTAAGCTGAAATGCCTCTAGGGTACAGTGTAAACAATTTTTCTTCCATTACACTCATTAAAATCTCAAGTGGAGTAATTATGGCAGAGTTCCATTCCCCTCTGAAAAAAACATAACTTTTATCAACGGAGATCTTTCAGTACCTTTCATTTGGAGGGAAGACTATTAGTTTTTGGAATTAAAAATTTCTATTTCTACTGGCATTTTTTACAAATCTTGGGTTTTCTTGTCACGTACTTCACCAGACTGATTATGTTTAACTTCTGAGGACAGACTAGTTTGTAGCAGTAGGTGGTATGTGAGACACAGACCTCAGGAAGAGCATGATTTCCGTAACCACTTCAAAAGAAATACATTATAAATAAAATACATTTCTCTGGGGGCTTACAAAACCATTCTGTTTATAATTTAAATTACATTAAGCTAAATAAAATAGTACAGTAAAACCCTCAAGGGAAAAATACTTCATTTAAGTTTGAACATTACATTGCTTCCATTAATTGGAAGTATTTTTCTCTCTCTCTAATAGTTTATTTTTCATTGGATAAATATAATTAAAAGTATTGTCATTATAATAGTCATTCTTTCCCATTTTGTGTTCCAAGTCCTTTGGTTCAGTAGATCACTATAGTTTTATTTGCCTACCTTCCTTCCATTCTCACGTCTTTATTCCTTGTGATTAACCCTTTGAGCTTCAGTGTTTGACAGAAGATTACCATCACCATTACTTAATCACACTCCTACTGGAACGGAGACTATCAAACACCCTGAAATTCTGTAGCAAAACCACAGAGTGCGGGGCTTTCTTTTACTGGAATATTGTAGAATCTGCTCATCCAAACCATGCAGCTTGCTTCTTCCAGGTTGCTTGCAGGGGTAACTTGATCAGGGGCTGCAGCAGATGCAAGAGAATGCATTAGTTTCCATGCTTTATTAACCTGGAGGCAAGGAAGAGATGCTGTACATATATATGTGTACATGCATGTGTGTGTATTTTGTGTATCTATAGATTTAAGGTCAAACAAGCTTGTGCTTGTGTATGCACATATTTGCTGGTCTACATATGGTTTCCTTTCTTTTCTTACTATAAGTTTATACCTGTTCTGTTTCATACGGGAACCTGATAGGATATTCTGCTTTAAGTCAGATGAAGATAACATGACTTCCAGGAGCGGGTGAGTAGGAAAATATTGGAAAACCTCAGTGAACTATCTAATTGTAAAAGCCATTTATTCCATATTCCCTTTTCACCACGTGACAACAGACCATGCAGGCTGAACTAAATCAGATTATCATTCTTAACAGAATGGGAGGCAGTAAATTTGTAGTGCAGAGCTCCTCTGATATTGACAGCTTTGTAATAATGGTTTCTGTAGAAATACTACAAGCATATACAAGCTTACTGAAGTTTAAACAGAAAGTATAATAGAAGCCAGCCAGTCCCATATGCAGTACTTATTTCCACTTTAGAGTCTGCTTTAAACCAGCCACTAACTTCAAATTAATCCTCATTTAAGGACTATGTAAAGCTTTATGTTTCATATAAATTAACTTCAAGTGATTAAAAATATTTTTCTGTCGAAAATAAATCTGTACAGCTAAATATTAAGTTTGAAATACAAAAAAGAAAGAATCCATGCACAAATATCCTCCTAATTTATAAAATGTTTGCTTTTTATTTTTAAGACCACTTTCAAGAGACAGTGTTAATTAAAACAAATTATAGATTGCATGAAAACTTTGTTGAGCTAAGACCTTTATGTTAGACTGAGTAAACCTTGAGGAGATAGAAGGTAGTACAAAATAGCAAAATTTAGACATACTTTCTATTGACTCAGAACCTAAAAGTTCTATGAAATAAGAGGACAATCACAGAAGTCTAAAGAAATTACTTCTTCAGTATATTTTCTAAGATTTGCATTACAGCTTAAATAAGTTTTCAGTTTCATTGCATATCCTTAGGAAACTTTTCTATTTCCATTCTGCTTTATAAGAGTCTTTTTTTTCTCAGTATCATTTAGGTTTTAAAACTAGCTTTTGTGTCTACTATAAATGGTTGCCATGTGATTCAATAATAGATGTAGTTGGCCCTGTAATGAAATACTGAATTTACTGTACTGTGACAAGTAGGAATTGATCAAAATTTTTCTGTATAATTTTTAACTTTCTCCAAACTGGAGGTATCGATGGATGAAAAGCTGGACATGAGTTGGGAATGTGTGCTTGCAGTGCAGAATGCGTTGGTCTGTTTCAAAAGTAGCATGGCCAGCAAGTTGAAGGAGGTGATTCTGCTCCTCTGGTGAGAATGCTGTGTCCATCTCTGGAGTCAGCACAGGAAGGACATGAACCTGTTGGAGCAGATCCGGAGGAGGGCCATGAAAAGGATGAGAGGCCTGGAACACCTCCTGTGAAGAAAGGTTGAGAGAGTTGGAGTTGTTCATCCTGGAGAAAAGAACGCTCTGGAGACACCTTTTGCAGACTTTTGGTAGTTTAAGGAGGCCTGTAAGGAAGCAGACCTTCAGCAACAAGACAAAGAGAAATGGTTTTAAACTAAAAGAGGATAGTTTTAGACTAGATATAAGGAAGAATTTTTTATGAAGGTGGTGAAACAATGAAACAGGTTGCCCAGAGAGGTTATAGATGCCCTGTCCCTGGAAAAAGTCAAGGTCAGGATGGACAGGGCTCTAAGCAACCTGATCTAGGTAAAGATGATCCTGCTCACTATGTGAGGGGTTGAACTAAATGACCTTTAAAGGTCCCATTCAACCCAAACATTCTATGATTCTATGAAATCCACTGAATCTCTTGTTTCAGTGTAATTTATAAGGAAAATCAGCTTTCAGATGAAGAGTTAATGTGGAAAGGAAAATATTTTAATTACAAAATGTCCAAAAGTTTCATTGTGAAATATTTTCAGCCTTCTGTACATATGATAACACCTTTCTTAGTCTATTTTTCTAGTTATGTTTTTTCTGAACAACAACCTCATCTCACATTTGTGCCTTTCATGTCTTTCATGATGTTATGTCACTAGGAAATATCCCCTAAAAAGCATACTTTTAAAAAAATTATTATTTTGAACACTGTGATGAGCAAGTGAAAAAGAAAGATTGCAGTACTGAAGTCTGGTATACCTCAGCGTTAAGTTACTTAAATGTATAAAAATGTTTTTAACGTACATGGGTAAACATACTGCATTGGTAGAAATATTAGCCATCTCTTTTTTGTTTTCTTACCTAGCCTATGAGTTTTGTGAAGAACATATCATGTCTTACGTGTTGGTGGCTGCTATCAAAATACAAATAATAAAAGATATCGTAAGTGAGATGTCAGTCCAGGTGCAGCTATTAATCAATGATGCTTTGAAGCAAAAAATGGTGATGGAAAAAAAGGAAATGGTCCAAAGAAACCACTTTTGCTCCAGTTCCCTGAGATTTTTCAACTCTTTTTCCATTTTAGACATCAGAAGAATAATATTTAGTTCAGAAGCTTTATATTCAGTTCTTGGGCACAGTGCATCATTTGTACATGAAATCTAGAGGGGTTCACAGTCAGCTCTAGCAAGATGGTCACTGCTGATTTGCCTGGTGCTTGGTGAATGACAAAGCTTATGCTTTCATGCTCCTGTACATCTCCTGAAAAATGCCTGCGTTTTATCGGGATAATATTTCAGAGCCGGTCCTGCCAAGTAAGATGCTAAGAACCGATTTCCTAAGGTATAGACACTCTCACCGTTAGGCCCTCTATTGATTTAAATCTAACTTAATACAGTTTGCATGTGATGAAAAAAGATTCCTCAATGTGCAAAGAATTTTAAATTCCCCATTTGTTCAGTGAGTGTTTTGAATAGGAAACTTTGAAGCTTGTTTAAGAACAAATTAAGCAGGTGCTAATTTAGACTTGCAGCATGCACTGATAAAGCATGCATAAGAGAAGAGTTAGAATTGTATTCACTGCAACCTGTCATTACTTTGCTGGTGAGTTCATAAAACTTATCCTGGTGCTTAAGAGAAAAGTATAAATTAATAGTGCCCCTCTACATTTTTTTTTGGTGGAAGTTATTGCATACTGTATATTAATTTATATTAACAGGTTGACTGTGTTGACAGACTGACACTAAGGAATGAAGCTTATGAATGCTGGTGTCCTAGGTGTAAAATGAATGATTCAGGATGAGTCTTCAATTTCAAACTCTTCTCAGAAATAATTAATTGAAGGATTTATTTAATTAATTAAAAGAATTGTTGTTGTTGCTTTGATGCTCATTTTAAAATGAAGTGAAAATCGTTTTCAATAAGGGAACAACAAGTTTTCACTGTCACACTGTGGCCCAAGGTATTGCAGCACTTGAGGAAGATCAACAGAGAAGCTGTACAACCAATAACTGAGCTCTGTGGCATAGTGACAAGGACTCGGACTCAGTAACCCAAAAGCCCTCTCCTGCTATTTGTAACTGGCAGTCTGCCCAAGCATTTTCAAGATTTGTTTCCATTTGTGCTCATGTTTTAGTATTTCCCTCATAGATTTTTCCACTGCTCTGTGACATCTGCACAGTCTGATGACCAGAGAGTCTCAGAGTCTTGACCATTTGCTATGTAAGTGCTAGGTGACAGAGCTATGGGCAGCACAGCTTTCAAGAGGACTTTTCAGCCTGAGTTCTGATTTTCGGGTGATCTCTAGGCACCATTCCTTTACCATTTTATCTCAGGCTATTGCAGCCCTGGTATGACTGTGCAAAGCATTTTGAATGGCTGGAGGCTCAAGTGGGCTGAAAAATGTGCACTGGGCTGCTCATTGGTTTGCATTTACCATCTTTACTGACTTGAAAAAGAAAATTGAGAATCGGCACTTTGACACATAGTTTGTCAGCAGCATTTGTATTTAACTGATATAATATCTGTCTTCAAAGGTACTAAGCCAGATCTTCAGGCTGTGTTACTCTGAATAAGTTTTAGAAACCTGTCCCTTCTGAAACATTACCAGACATTGCATGATTAATGAGAACTAGGTGTTCCCAAAGGTCCGCAAGGAAAGAAACAAGAGATGTTCCATGTCAGTTTTTTTTTGTTGTTGGTTTTTTTTTCATATAAGGAGCATCAAGTTGAAGACTGGCTCTGATATACTATATTATTTTATTTCTCTCTCCATGGAAAACAAGTTGTATTGTGTACCCATGTATTACCTACTGTGTTTTAGGGAGAGAATGTGGCCGCAAGCTTCTGATCTTTTTGCCCAAGCTGATGTCTCTTTTCTACTTTCTGCTTTTCTACTTTCTTCACATACCATCCATTCCTAGTGATTTCTTTTCATCTAAATAGCAGTCAAGGTTGACTAATTATTATTAACCATTATCTTTATGCATCTATATTTTGGGGACTATGTGGATTATATGCCTTAAAACTCAGTAAAGATAAGAAGGATTTAAATTACTGACAAATCCATTTTCTTATTACTTTTCTTTTTAATTAGGGAAAACTCAGAAACCGAAGGATGACCAATCCATACATCCCTTTTTCTCTCTAGCCAACACATTTTGCATTAACCTTGGTTCTATTAGCAACTTTTTGGTTATCTGTAATTGCTGAAGAGGCCTTTGGGATAAACTGTACCACGTAGCTACCAAAAATATATGGGGTTGTGTAATGAATTAGATGTCATTAAGTGCTTAAATTAGATCACTACTGCACACATGGATAATCATTACTACTTGTAATATGTATCAACAGATATAGCACTAAAAATTTAAGCTCAAGCTCTGTAGTAGCCACTGTCATTAATTTGCTCAGACTGTTTCTCAATATATGTAGGGATTTGTTGGATAGAGTCAATAATTAGTGGGATATTTGCTGAGGTTTCTTACTCTTTTTAAAGACAGATTTAAATTTTATCTCAATAGTTTTAGCAAGTCTGAATAGCTTTTGGCAATTTAACGAAATTAAAAGAGCAAATCTTTAACTGGGAAGAAATGCCCCTATTCTTCTGGGCCCTGATTTTTGCTAACACTGCCTGCGGAGTAGAACAATTCTACAGGAGAGTTTCTATCTCTTATCACTAAAATAGAGAGTCAAGGAAGTAAAGCTTCAAAACCTTCAAGACAAGAAGGTCGGAAGCTGCCTGCAAAAGAGAAAAATCTTTAGAAAAATGATTACAAGTTGGTAGGGCTTATTTCTAAGGGGCGGCGGGGTGGGGTGGGGGGGAGGAGAGACTAAAGATGTAATATTTTAACAACACTAAGAGGAGCTAGGACTTCATTTTTTTTAAAGTCCTGTGGAGAAACCCTATATGCTAAACTACACAGAATTTAATCTATCTCTGAAAGATGAAAGGATGAGGTGAGACTGCCAGAATTTAAGCCTCTGCTTCCAGGGAGTCTAGGTTTTTCTACCTTAGTGATTAGATCTCAAAGCTACTTTCCCTGGCTCTAAATCCCTCTAAATCATTGCTTTAAATAATTGTATACAAACTGATTGTATCTCCATGAGTTAGTGATAGGAGCCTCCATTATTTCAGTGCATGGACCAAGAAGATAGTCATGTATTTGAGAAAAACACATTATTCTTGGCTGGCTTCTTTTTTGCTCACTCCTCTTTCATTTAGGATATTTGTAGCTTAAATAAATAATACAGATTTGATTTTCCTGTTCAGTTTCTGGTGTAAAGATCCCAAAATGTAGGGATTCTTACATACCAGATTTGGAAAATTCTCATCAGATTAAGGCAAAGGGTTTGCTTTCCTTGTCTATATATTTATGTTTGTGTGTGGGTTTTTTTGTTTGTTTTATTTATTACATTTGTTCTCATGACTGCAACTTTAAAACCAGTGGGATTAGTATCATAGAATCATAGTGTTCTTTTCCACTTTTGTGATGCTTAAATAACCATACAATAATGGAAATACAGAAAAACAGGTGATAGCTCTTATTTTAGTGATAATCTCTACATTCTCTATCATCACATACTGACTTTTTAAGATAAACATAATTTCATATGCCAAATGTTTTTGACTTTTTTTTTTTTTAAATGTATATTTATTCTTTTCATTGACTGAATGTTTCATATAGTATGACATAAACAACCTAAATAGTGACTTGTTGCATCTAGGAATTAATTGTTTCTGTGAGCTATCTAGTTACATCAATTATCAGAAGACTATCAAACACTTTCCCACTGAAAAAGAGAATAAGCAAGTCTTCAATGGTTTGGGTTCTGTACTGCTTCCTTTCCAGGTCTTTTCAGTAGTCTGACTATTAGCGAACTACACAGAGATTTTTATGCTTTCAACTTTTATGTGATTGTTTTGCATGGAAAACATGCCAAATAATAGCCAGATCTTTACTGCTCATTAATTAAATATAAAAATCTATGTTAGACAGTAAAGGAGAGTATAAATTGATTGTCTTGTTTTTGTAAGACAGATGTAGTAGTAACTTTGAGAAAATTGTGCAAAGGCGTTATTGTCATGGGTTTCTGGAAGTGTGTAAAGGAGGTTAATATTTCAATAAGAAATTCTGACACAATACCAAATTTACTAGATGTTGGTAATGGCTGTAAACAAAGTTATACGTGAGGATTGAGTTAGAGAGAAGTACATGATTTCTGAGCTCTGTGCCATTGGGAGTGACACAGACCTAGGATTTTTCTGCCTCGTTTACAGGGAGCTGAGTACCAGCAGTAACAGTACTGCACTGAGAAAGCTGTACATTCTTTCATTTCTTACCTTTGTTCAGATGTATGAAAAACAGGTGGTCAGGATAGCCCACCTTAACTGTTTTTCATCATAAAAAAAAAAAAAAAAAAGACAAAATCAGACCTTTTATGTGTGCAAACATCTCTTATAAATACGGGCATCTGGCTGGCAGTGTCAGAAGGGGTGTGTATACATGTGTTTCACAAATGCAATAGACCAAGAAAGCAGAACATTTATATGATACTGTTAATCTCAGAATAGTACAGGTGACCTTTATCTGCAGCTTCTAATAGTGACTGGATAGAAAGCATGGATGAACTGTGGGAAACTGCCTGATCAGATCTCAGGAGGCAAGGACTTTAGAGCACAGCTCTCTAAAGGCAAGCATGACTTTCACAAAATCATAGAATCACAGAATTTTAGGGTTGGAAGGGACCTCGAAAGATCGTCTAGTCCAACCCCCCCCTGCCAGAGCAGGATCACCTAGAGTAGGTCATACAGGAATGCGTCCAGGCAGGTTTTGAAAGTCTCCAGAGAAGGAGACTCCACAACTTCTCTGGGCAGCCTGTTCCAGTGCTCTGTCACCCACACAGTGAAGAAGTTTTTCCTAATGTTTGTGTGGAACTTCCTGTGTTCCAGTTTACATCCACTGCCCCTCATCCTATCACTCACTGGACATCACTGAAAAGAGTCTGGCTCCATCCTCTTGACACTCACCTTTTATATATTTGTAAACATTAATGAGGTCACCAAGCTAAAGAGACCCAGTTCCTTTAGCCTTTCATCATAAGGGAGATGTTCCACTCCCTTGATCATCTTTGTGGCTCTGTGCTGGACTCTTTAAAGCAGTTCCCGTCACTTCTTGAACTGAGGGGCCCAGAACTGGACACAGTATTCCAGATGTGGCCTCACCAGGGCAGAGTAGAGGGGTAGGAGAACCTACTGGCCACCCCCCTTCTAATATACCCCAGATGCCATTGGCCTTCTTGGCCACAGGGCACATTGCTGGTTCATGTTCATCCTGCTGTCCACCAGAACCCCCAGGTCCCTTTCTCCTACATTGCTCTCCAACATATCAGTCCTCAACCTGTATTGGCACTTGGGGTTGTTCTTTCCCAGATGCAAAACTCTACACTTGCCATTGTTGAATTTCATAAGATTTCTCCCCTCCCAGTCCTTCAGCCTGTCTAAGTCTCTCCGAATGGCAACACAGCCTTCTGGTGTGTCAACCACTCCTCCCAGCTTTGTGTCATCAGCAAACTTACTGACAATGCACTCTGTTCCCTCATCCAGATCACGGAAGAATATGTTGAATAGTACTGGTCCCAGTACTGACCCCTGAGGGACTCCGCTAGATATAGGTCTCCAACTAGACTCTGCCCCATTGACCACAACTCTGACTTCTTCCCTTCAACCAGTTCACAACCCACCTCACTACTCGGTCATCAAGTCCACACTTTCTCAGTTTAGCTATGAGGATGCTGTGGGAAACGGTTTCTGTTTTACTGAAGTCTAGATAAATCACGTCCACTGCTTAGCCACCATCCATCTACCTGATTATGTCCTCATAAAAGTCTATCAGGTTGGTCAAATATGACTTCCCCTTAGCAAAGCCATGCTTACTGCTCCTAATGACCCTCTCATCCTTGATATGCCAGGACACAGCACCAAGGCTAAGTTTTTCCATCACCTTTCCAGGGATGGAGGTGAGGCTGACTGGTCTATAGTTAGCTGGGTCCTCCTCCCTGCCTTTTTTGAAGACTGAAGTGACATTTGCTTTCCTCCAGACCTCAGGCACATCACCTGCTTCCCACGACTTACCAAAAATGATGGAGAGTGGCCTAGTGATGACAGCTGCCAGCTCCCTTGGCACTCGCGGGTGCATCCCATCAGGACCCATGGATTTGTGGATATTCAAGTGTCCTAACTGATCCCTAACCCAGTCCTCCTCAAGCAGGGCAAACTCCTCTGTTATCCTGAATTCCTCTGTGGCCTCAGGGGAATGGAGATCCTGAGGACAGTCTCCAGCAGTATAGACAGAGACAAAGAAGGCAGTCAGTAGCTCTGCCTTCTTCACATCCTCTGCCTCCAGGGCACCCACCTCATTCAGCAGTTGGCCTACATTGCCTCTAATGTTAGTTTTGCCAGTATTATATTTGAAGAAGCCCTTTCTGCTGTCCTTAACCTCCTTTGCAAGGTTTAATTCTGAGGAGGCTTTAGCTTTCCTAGTTGCCTTCCTACATCCCCTGACAACAGACTTATACTCCACCCAAGTGGTCAGCCCCTCCTTCCATGATTTATATACTCTCTTCTTGTACTTGATTTTGTCCAGCAGTTCCCTGTTTAATCATGCAGGTCTCCTGGCTCTCTTTCTTGATTTCCTACCCATTGGGATGCACTGACCTTGAGCATGTAGGAAGTGGTCCTGGAATACTGACCAACTGTCTTGGGCCCCTTTGTTTTCTAGTACCCTGTCCCATGGGATTTCCTCCAGAAATTGCTTGAAAACACCAAAGCTGGACCTGCTGAAGTCCAGAGTTGTGATCCTGCTTGGTATTTTGTTCCTACCACACAAGATCCTGAACTCCACCATCCTGTGGTCGCTGCAGCCAAGGTTGCCCTCAACCTTCGCTACTTCAACCAGACCCTCCTTATTAGTTAGCACAAGAGTAGCAGTGCTCCTCTCCTTGTTGACTTATCCACCATTTGCATCAATCATCAGTGAACTGTAGGAACCTCCTGGACTGTGGACAGCTGCCTGTGCAGGCCTTCCAGCAAATATCTGGCTAGTTGAAATCCCCCCTGAGAACCAGGGCCTGTGATTGAGAGGCTGCTGTCAGCTGCCTATAGAAGGCCTCATCAACTGCCTCATCCTGATCAGGTGACCTGTAATAGACACCCACCACAGCATCACCCGTGCTTGCCTGCCCCTTCATTCTTACCCACAAACTCTCAACTCGTTCCTCATCTGTCCCTGGACAAAACTGAATCCAGTTGCTCACTCACATAAAGAGCAACTCCTCCACCCAGCCTTGCTGGCCTGTCTTTCCTAAAAAGGACATAGCCATGCATGACCACATTCCAGTCATGTGAGCTGTCCCACCATGTCTCTGTTATCGCTACCATGTTGTAACCCCTTGACCGCACGCAGATTTCTAACTCCTCCTGCTTGTTGCCCACACTGTGTGTTTGTGCACAGGCACTTCAGGCTGTCAGCTGCATCACCTTCTTTGTGGAAGACCCCTTAAATCTCTTGAGGTGTTCTGTGGATGTTTCCCCATAGTCTCTTGCTACCTCAGGGGCCCCGGGTTCATCTTTGTAAGAATTTAGGTGTGCTGCTGAACCCCCAGTTTGACACAGAGTAACCGGTTGAAGACCTTTGGTAGCACCCTGCCCCTCTAACCCTGGTGTGTCATCACACAGCTTGTCATGGACAAGCCTGAGGTTGTTATCCCCCTGTCCCTTCGCAACTAGTTTAAAACCCTATCGATCAGCCCCGAAATCTCTCGGGCAAAGACCCTCTACCCTCTTTGGGAAAGATTATTCCCATTTGAGGCTAGCAAGCCTGGTGCTGTGTAAACCATTCCATTACTGAAGAACGTGAAGTTTTGGCAGTGACACCAGCTATGGAACCACGTATTAATATACTGGATTTTCCTGATTCTTCCCATATCACAACTGGAAGAATGAATGAAAATATTACCTGAACCCCAGGTTTCCTCACCATCCTTCATAGGGCCCTGAAGTCCCTTTTTATAGCTCTTAGACTGCAGTTTGCAATTTCATCACCACCTGCATGGAAGACTACTAATAGGTAGTAGTCTGATGACCTTACCAAACTAGGAAGTTTCCTAGTAATATCCCTAACTCATGCTCCAGGGAGGCAGCATGCCTTCTCATGCTGAGGGTCTGCCCGGCATGTTGGACACTCAGTTCCTCTCAGAAGGGAGTCACCCACTCCTATAACCCTTCTTTTTTTCTTTATGGCTTTCTCTCACTCACAAGTGCAGATGCCTATATCAAGTTATCTGTTGAAATGTTTAGCTCTCTACACGGGTGTATGACAAGTGGGCAGGAGTGGATATGGTCTAAGCATCAATATTATTTTAACAGAGTTTAGTTAATTGTCATAGATCAGTATTGCAAGGAATAAATTCTCCAAAATCATCATGGTGGACGTGCAATCTGTTCAAAGCACAGTTTCTTAGAGCAGACTGCATTATGGCAAGCAAGCTAGCAGGTAATACAATGGATAAGGTTGCTGTAGCATAAAAATCACATGATATGAAAGTGCAGCTATCTAATGCCAGTATGATTTCATTATTCCTTTTCAGTAGTTGAAAACAAATTCTCATGTAATGTTCTTTAAAAGCCACTAGAAAAAAAAAATATCTTTAGTAACAGTACTGTGCTCAGGGTCCTTCCTGATCTCTACAGTCAGGATTGTTCATTCTAAAGGTATGACTTATTTATTTTTGTAATAAACTACTTCCTGTTACAAAGGCTCAGCTATGAAAACAGTAGAACATACATTGAGACTCCTAAACAGGGATTGTTTAGAGACTTTTCTAAATTTGGAATCACAACACACACTCTTGTCTAGTAAGCAGTAGGGTTTGGAAATACAAAGCATTTCTTGTTTTATAGTGGACATGCTGATTGATTGCTAGATGCTGTTCTCCATCACTTTTAATGCTGTCCTTCTCATAGCAATGTTGTAATATCTTTTGGATATGAGTTGATCACTTATAGTTTATGCAAAGAAACAGGTGCAGTATTGTATTCTATTGTGGGAGGGGTTTCTTGAAGCAATGATACTGCTAAGGAAGGTTAGAAAGTGTTGAGGCGAGGTTGTGCTTGTTCTTTGTTTCTGTGGGAATTCATTCCTCGTGTTCTGGCTAATTTCTAGGTAAACTTTCCCTACTTCCCCTGTAATCAATAACCTCATAGAAATTTCTATTATGCCAAAGAAGTGAAGTCATAGGTTTGTAAAAATACCAAGTCTCTATAGGACAACTTGAAATATTACTCCCAGGTGGATCAGCCTGAACAATTCATTGCCAAAACAGAATCATAGTTAGGGACCTGCCCATTAAGCAATATTGCCATTAGTGTTTATGACATTTTTCTTGTGCAGCTGAAAATACCATGCAGTATTCTTTGCTATTCACTATTGCATGCCATGTGACACTGAAGTCCTCTCTTTTGTTCTGCGTGAAGTTTCCTGTGTAAATTGTTTTCCTTCAAAAACAAAGCTTCTGCTGTCCTGTCTGTACCTTCCTAGTCTGTCTGAGCAGGTACAAGTCAAGGGAATTTGTCACAGTAGAAGAGCTTCAGGAAACTGGTAAGCAAATAGAGCTCTCACTGAGCTCAGTTGCTGTTCATGAGCATGCAGGAAGGAGATGCTTTGAACAAAGGACAAAATTGCTTGGTTTTCACACATTGAGAGGCATCAAAAACCTCCACCCTAGTTAAGATTTCTTGTATGTCTAGGTAAATTCTTTTTTATACTAAAAATGCTGCTGCCACTCACTCAGCAGTTAGGAAGCCTTCTTCTACTAGATTTTAACCTTTGATAAGGTGAAGAAATATAACATTTGTAAAAACAAAGAATTTACTAAGGGGTATTTTACATTTATATCAGTCCTATTTCTTACTGTTTCTATTGAAGCAAGGACAATTTTAAATAAGCAAAATACAAATTCTGACTTTCCACCCTTTGAAAATGAAACAATATCTAAAAAGTACCTTCAGAAAAGTATCATCAACATGATATCATAGTTGTATCTTAAGAATCTGCACATTTATTCAGTCTGAAGGTCAAAAGACTATTGCTATCTCTGAGTCCACTAGTCAAAATAAGCTCCTTCAATCTTCCATGCTTTCATCTTCTGTGTTTCATCACCTGTAGTTGAGGCTCTTTGAAGTTACTGTCAATCTGTTATTATTCATTGCCTACTTATGAGGTCTTCATTATACCTATGCTTTTCACAGATGCTACCAAAGAAATCTTAATATAATATTTTCAGAGCTAGCTGAGGCTGCATACCTTCAAATGCTAGGAATCTTTTATGAAAGTTCAGAACCTTATTCAGCCTAAATATGTGTACAGATTTATAATTTTTAGTAAAGAAGGAAATCTGAATTATTTTAATTCTATGTAGGCAGTGCAGCAAAGATTAGAGCTAGTGAGTGGATGGAATTGTTGTCTATAGAAAAAATAGGAACAACCTTGTTTCAATGACATTTTCATGGCAGAAGCAAGGGGAGTGAGAGAGGGAACAGATTCAGAAAACACCAACAGGAGTAAGAAAATGTTGGCCCACCTCAGAAAAACAACGTTTGCTCAAGGCACTCATACTGGGGTCATTTAATGTGGAGAGAAGGCTTCAGGGAGACCTTACTGTGATGCTTCAACACTATAAGGGAGTTTATAAGAAAGATGGAGAAAGATTCTTTCCAAGGGGTTATAGTCCCAGGACAAGGGGTAAGAGTTTTAAGCGAAAAGAGGTTAGATTTAGGTTTGATATAAGGGATGGTGAGACACTGTAACAGGTTGCCCAGAAAAGCTGTGGATGATCCCTTCCTGGAATTGCTCAAGGTCAGATTCGAAGGGGCTTTAAGCAACCTGATCAAATGAAAGACGTCTCTGCCCATGACAGGGAGGCTGGACTAGATGATCTTTAAAGGCTCTTCCAGTCCAAACAGTTCTGTGATTCTATGATTCATCCTATGATTCTATGTATGAGACAAACTTTGCTTTAAACCCATCAAGTGGATGGTTTGAATCGATATCTCTGCATTCTTATGTAAAAACTCCAGACCTTGTGTTAGTACATATTTTGGTAAATACAAGTGTATCCTATTTATACTCTAAAAAAAAATATAAATCCACTTCTCACTTAGTGAGGAACAGAAAAATGCAACCATGATCTCTGAAATGTCTTTGGGGGTGTGAGGATGGTTTCCAGTAAGTTCTACTTGGGTATGCATTTGTATTTTCAAAGGTGGTCTCAGCATAGGAAAGAAAATTTCATGTTCTTTTCCTGGTTTTCTGATTTGAAGAGTGGACACAATAATATATTTTTATTAACTCTCAGAGACTTCAGAGAATGTTGAGTCATATACTACTGCATTTGCTATTACTAAAATTCTTGTTGAGAATTCTGTCCTTAGGTCTGTATAATGATTTTTACCTGCATCTTTTGAGAGCATCACTCTAATCACCAGTCCGCTTTACCCCCAATCTAAGGTAATTTCATAGACCCTATGTCAGTGCTTAAGATGAAACTCTATCCCCTGGTTGCTCTGTTTCTGTGTAAACCATTTTCCAACTTTCCTTGCAGACCAAGGATGCTGCACTTAGGTAATGCAGCAAACTCTCTTAATCTGTCAAGGTTTTAAGAGCAAGCTCTTCAGTTGCTCCAGAGATTTTCAGAGATGGGCTCAAGATAAAGTTTTAAGTCTGTATTATTATGGCCATTTAAAGCACAGCTCTTCCTGTTACACTAGAGAAAAACACTGGCTGCATTTCAAAGTTGAAAACATACCCTAACATTTCTTAGATTTTCTATCCCTGTTCCTACTTTTCTCTTTCATCCTTTTAATGTAGATATGCTAAATGGATCAACATGTGCTCATTACAAATCAAAACCTTTGCAAAGGGAACCCCATATCTGTGGACTTGTGAGGAATCGTGATGTTTTCAATCTTATTTTCCATGTTTTGTTTTGGTTCTTTTTAATGTTATATACAGTTAATGTTAATACTAGATACAGTGTTGGGGTTTTTTTTGTTAATGTTATACACAATAACTTAACCTAATTTGAATTTTGCTTTAATTTTTCTTCTTTGGTAGAGATAGATTTAATTTTTTAAATTTTCTTAATGTCCTAATCCTGGGGACTGTGAATGAGCATGACCCTGACTTGTTCCTTAAGATTTTTTTCTTAACAGAAACAGCTCTATTTGAAGCATGTTGTCAGATTCTATCTTTCCATGCTCGCAGAAATACTCCAGGAACAAGAAGATGTTTCCCAAAAGAGCGTGTCTCTATTTAAATGGAGTTAAGGCTAGTTACACCATTGATTAGATTAGCCTATCACACATACTTTTATTCCCAGATTAATTTCCTCCATGATTTTCATATGGTTTAAGCAACTTAAATTATGTTTGTAGACCTTCTGATCTATGACTGTGAACTTTTTTCCTAAATAATACATTATGCCAGGACCTAATCAAAGTAGCAGAGCCAAGGACTGATCCAATGACAGATTGACTTGGGAGGACTACGGAAGAAAGTGGGGAACTGTCTTGATTTTCCCCTTGCCAAACATCAAAAAGTGATGAAAGTGTCAAAGCTCTGATACTCTGGGCAGTATAACCTCTTCCAGATTTTTCAGAAATTAAGAAAATTCAGTCATAAATTCTAGGTTTATACAGATTTTAGTCCAAAGAAACTGTAACCCCCAGAGAGACCTAGATTCCTCCTCATTCCTTATTCCTGCTATATTTGCCCATCCGTATTTATCTCCTCTTAGCAATGCAGTTTTCTATTTCTTCTTGGTGTTGTGTTCTTCTTGCTACCACTGACGACTTCAGGAATTAACTACTCTAATATCTTTAAGAGTCTGTACTGAAATACGTGAAGAGAGGAAAACTATAATGAGAACCAGGTCTCCATGTGGTGGGGCAACGGGTCAGTTTGGATAAACATACGAGTCTAAGTAAGTCCATGATTTAAAATGTCAGTGACCTACATTATCAGAAAAAAAAAATCCACTTTTGTCTCATATATTTTGATTTCTTGGATTATTTGTTTTGCTGACAGTCACTATTTAATGTTGTTTGTCCTTATGCCTCTATTCCACTGATATTGTCATAACTTACTGATGAATGGTTTTTGCAGATTTGCCATAATGATCATTAATGGGAAAGAATAGAAAGAAATAATATGAGATGCATAGTCATCTGTAGAAGGACCCAAGAGTCCTGGTGGATAACAGGTTAACCATAAGCCAGCAGTGTGCTCTTGTAACCAAGAAGGCCAATGGTATCCTGGGGTACATTTAGAAAAGTGTGACCAGAAGGTTAAGGGAGGTTCTCCTCCTCCTCTACTCTGCCCTAGGAAGGTCACATCTGGAGTATTGTGTCCTATTCTGGGCTCCCCAGTTCAAGAGAGACAGGGAACTACTGGAGGGAGACAGCCTTGGTTCTGCATAGATGACAAAATCCTTAGGTCTCATCTTTGTTTAGAGGTGGATTGGTTCCAATCTGCCAAGCTTCTTGGTTAACACTGTTAATGTTTAAACTAAGGAGAACAAGAACATTGATTAAAAGACACCTATATGTATAATTCATCTCAAAGATCAATTTAAAAATTTTGATTTACTATTTTTTCCTTCTTAGCTTTCAATTAGCAAGGTGAAAAGAAGATGGTGGCATCATAAAAAGTCCTGTAAAATGTATATTGGCCTGTTTTCAAAATAGGCTCTGGATTTTTTAGCTACCAGACTATGATAAATTGATGGTCATATCTACAGTGTAACCACTTGAGATAATGCACCTCATATAAACATTTCACAACTGGCTTAGAATTGCTGGATCTGGGACTATTAGAGAGTTCAGTTCAAGTTAGCAGCCTACATATCTACTCAACTTCTCAGGCAGTGTATTCAGCCAGTGTGTTAACTGACCGTGGTTTTCCTATTGCAGTAGCTATCATTAAACTTCAGTACCATCAAACTGAAGTCTTTTTCCCCATGTAACTATTAAAGCTTCTAGATTTTTAGTTGAACAAGGAATGTGAAATGGACTGGCAGTATCAGTCTTTACATTGATTTTATGGGACGTTGTCATTTTTGTCCAGAGAGCATGTTTGAGTTACCTCATCAGGAAGAGCAGGCTGAGTAGAAGATGGTTCTTTTGGAGTTTTCAAGCTTCAGAACTTTGATTTTTCCAGCTAAGCAGCAATGACAGAAACTATGCCTGCTAACACAGTTCAGAGTTATGCTGCAGCAGGAAGTTGCTCTGTGATCTTATGCAGCTCCAGAGACATTTACTTTCCTGCTTTTAGTCTGTATGTCTATGCTGGTTGCTTTTCTATCTGGCTGTTGGGGATTGGAATTTGGTATGTGGTTATTGTGTATAAGTTGCAGCCTTGAATCTTCACTACCCATGCTTAGTCCCCTTTAGAAGAAGCTGTCCTTTCATGATATGATATATGCAGCTTTATACATACAGTCACATGGGTAAATACATTTTCTGTCAGTTCCCCTCATAATCCTATGCCATGATATGGTTAAGCAAAATTTAATAATAAATATATGCTGAACTTGGCTTCAACATAAGGGGGAGTTCCTACATGGCCTTTTTTCAAACTAGAAGAGCATCTATATTTGATTTCTTTCTTTGTGTTTATTTTTTGATGTTTTTGGGGGTATTTTTTAAGCAGTCTCAAAACCACAAGTCTTCTGGATCCATGTTTTGCATATGTGTCCTCCAGACAGCCTATTTATTTTCTGCCTCTGTTGATACAACAGCTGTTGATACCAAATAACCTATCACTTTACAAATTCAGTTTCTGAGGAACATATTTACCTCTTTCACTCTCATTAAATGGGAATAAAACATTTGTATATTTCTCCCTGGGTGCAAATAAGGGGAAACTGTGGTCTTAAAACAAAATTGATACGTAAACCAATCTTGTCTCTACTGATCTTTCCTGCTCTCCCATCTCAAATTGCAAATTAAAGATTCAATAACCCAGATGTATTTTTATAATATTACAACATTTTTAAACTTAATAAAACAAAAACTAAACCACTGTTTTGCTGGACTTTGATGAAGGATAAACTTGGCCTAAACATTGCCCTTGGGGCAGGTTTTCCTTTTGGTTGTTTGTCTGATTTTGTTTGTTAGGACTTATTATGTCCTGAAATTATATAAGCACATCTAAGTTATTACATTATTTTATTTGTAGCTGAAGAGCAGCAAGAATTAGGAGGCAGAAAACACTTCTAGGGTAAGAGATGCTTCCGAGAGGATTCAGGCATCAGTAGCAGTTGTCAGCAGTGTACTGGGTAGGAGCATGACGTTCAAATCATGCTCCTGCAAGATGGGGCTGGTACCTCATAATGTTGCTCTATCTACACTTGGGGAAGAATCTGGCAGGTTTCAACATCTTAGATACCATTCAGAATAACCTGCTCTGGAATAGAAACATAGAGATATAAAAAGGAAAGTAGACTTTACAAAACTGTGTGATGTGCTTGTGAACTCACTATCAGAAAGTGTTTCAAAGTAATGCAAAGTAAAGTTTTATTTTCCTGGATTTTACATGTTACAACCTATCAAAACTACTTTATAGGGTATTCCATGAGCTATTTTCAATAATAATAACCACTTTTTTCTAAATCAGTGCAGGGCTTACAATTGCTATGACCTCTTACCACTGTTGCTTTTTTTAAATGGTCATTAATTTTGTATTATTTTCACCTTTTTTGGCATAAAAGAAAATACAGAGGGTGAGAAAATAACATACTCAAACTCCCTATTTTTTTACATTCATTCATCTTAGCTAGTATGGCAAATTCATTTCTCCTTCTGCCTAGAAAGTTCAGGACATTATTAAAGTGAGTATATGCAATAAAGTTACTAATCTGATAGATTTCTTAAGTAATACTTATGGTTATAATAAAAGCTTATTTCACTGAAACTAAACAGATATTGCTTTATATGGACAAAGAGAAAGACAAAGTTTAACTCATGAAATTACATATTGTCTGTAATAAGAAAGGTTTAAAATTCCGTGATTTCAGGATTTATCAAATTATATTTAACGTACTCCAGATACTACAATTAATCTTAAAAAAACCAAACTCAACAAAACACAAACCAAACCAAAACAAAAAAACATATGAAAGAGTTCTGTCTTCTCCAAATCTATCTGTTGGTGACCTTTCAGTTACAGCTGAACTGCTTGGATTCGTATATTTATTTTTAGTTATGTGTTTTTGAAAGCAACTTATTTATGGATTATTCATAGTTAATTCTATTTTTGATCAATCACTGGAGAGAAAACGGTGTAATTATCAGGGCCAAATTATTGTCAGACCATCTATTTTATAATTATTTAATGATTTTAAAGGCCATAAGATACAAATAATGTTGCATCTTTTACTCTTGCATGAAGTACAATATATACAATATATGTATTTTCTGCCTTAAAGTGATTAAAATTTTATTACATACTTACTTTTGACTTCTCATTCAGTATCTGTAAACTTTCAGGAAGAGCACAAACCCTAGACATGTCAAAATTTGACCAGCATTTCATGGCAGAACACTTGACTATTGCAAAACTGAAATTTTGGGTGCTATTATTTCCCCATGAGAGCTTAAACTGTGAACCTAGCACCTTCTATGGTAATAGAAATGGCTCCTAAAAAGCCTTCACTCTGCATGGGAATCTGCTTAAAAGAGCAACCAGGAATTGCTGAGGAAGATGTGGCCTCTGTCACACCTTTCATGCAGAGTGAAGTGAAGCATCATCTTGCACTCATGAATTTTCTGTTGTAGTCAGTCATCAGCCTTTGGTACATACTGTGGTTGGAGACAAAAATATCTTTTACTTATTGGTTAAATCATTCACCCAGGTTTGAGGAAAATCATTTGTCTGAAGAGAACCCCTGCTTCCTGCTCCCAGAGAGGGTCCCAACAACTGGGACGAAGCGCTGTGGTTGGAGCTCCTGTAGCAGTGCTGCCAGCAGAGCCCTCCTTTGCCTAAAGCACCAAAGCTCAGCAGTGCCGGCAGAGCTAGAGCACTGTGCCCTTCAAAGAGCATGGGTCTCCCCTCACCTCTGAATAACTTGAGTATTTTCATGTAATGCAAAGATTTGCATTTTGTATCATCTTGTGTTTTATTCTGCACCCAGTTTGGTGACTCTCCTGAAATACTGACCCCAGGGCAAGGTGTCAGAGAAAGTCAAAGAAAGGGCTGTTTGTTATTCCTTCTCTTTACATGTTTTGCAGGTTTGGTTCGGGGGAGCAGTTTTATGTGTTTTTTGAGGGAAGTTGGGGGTTTGTTGTTTTAATTTTCTTTTAGGCCTTGGGGCATCGTTTTGATCCAAGTAGTGCATAATCAAAGTTATTGACTTCCATGTAGTGTCTATATAACAATATTATGAAGAAAACCTTCAGTCAAACATGGCTTTAATAACTGCAAACTGATGCCAAAATATTAATGGGTTTAAAAGACTTCAATCTCTCAGGTCTTAAGGACAGTAATTTAAAGTTTTTATTTTTCCTTGTTTTTTTGGTTTTGGGTTTGTTTTTTTTTTTCCTCTTAAAAAAATTCTCTTTTTCAAGTATCAGTGTATTTCCTAGTTATTATACATTTGAAGGGGTTTTACGCTTTGTCAGGGCTTTTTTCAAATGACCTGGTTATCCCTGTACAGCATTGCTCATACATAGAAAGGAGTGTGAATGGCAGCAGCATAACAACTGAAGGGAGAGAGATGAGGCTGAAAGAGGTAGACTAAAATCCTTGCAATTAAGACTCCATGATAATTGAGGTTGAATTCTTTCAATAAGTATGTCTATATGTAACTTGAAATCTTAATGAATAGGATGATAGTTTTGTTTAGGGAATGGTCAGTATTTCACTTATTTGATTTACCATCAAGTATCTCTTGTTTCTGCAGACTTTTAAGATTGATGATATCTTTGCCTGTTGAATCCCCAGGGAGTGTTGTAGAAGTGAATGCTTTCTTCCTGCCACCCACCTGTGGCAGAAGGGCTTTGGCTCAAGCTTGAGGGAGATTTCTTTGCATCCTGGCAATTTATGTTATCAGTCATTGATACTCTTAGTTGGAAATGCGTCTTTTTCTGAGTGGCCTAGGTTTGCTCCCAATTGCATGGCTTTTGTCCGTATGCTATTTGTTGGTGTTACCTTCTTGAGAAATAATGTGCCTCCCACCTCTCAGGTTAGCTTGAGACCATGCTCCACATGTTTCAGCAAAAACTGTATTGTCTGTAGAAAATCAAAGGCTTCTTCTTAATTGCCATAGGTAGGTTGTAAATGTGGTGAGGGCATTTGCCCCCTCCCTGGAGGCGTTGCCCTCTCCCTGGAGTTGTTCAAGGACAGGTTGGATGAGGCCCTGAGCAACCTAGTCTAGTTGAGAGGCATCCCTGCCTGTGGCCTGGAGGTTGGATTACATGACCTCTAAGGTCCCTTCCAGCCTAAGCCATTCTATGATTCTGTGATTCCCCAACCCAAGCTGCTCTGCCCCAGCAGCTCTCCTTGAATGAGCAGTGTTGGCAGGGGAGCAGAAGCAGGACCTCTGTCCCTGCTGCTGGGCTGGCCCTGTGCTGTGGTCCCTGATCTTGCATTGGCCCTACCTTTTGGGAGACCATGGGAGGCTACAAGGGGCTGATCAGGCTGAACACTGATTGCTCCAGGCCTGAGGGGCAGGGGACTCCAGCATTCTACACTCCTATTAAACTGCTGCATAATTTGGGTTACATCTGCTCCATCCCTTCCCTGAAAGTGCAGTTGCTCTCTGCTCCCACACACGTGTTCCTTGAAGACCCTTCTTGGTCCTTTCATGCCCAAGGAGTGAATCTGAATACAGTTGTGACTGTGGTACTTACTTCTCCACCTTCTTGTGCTCTAAACTGGGTTATAAAATCAGGAGCTTCCATTTTCCTGGTGCTTGTCTCTAAGTTTACATTTTTAGTATATTCTAAAGTAATTTTTTTTTTTTTTTTTAAGTGACTTCTGGTTGCTCACAGTGTTTTCTTAACTGACCAAATTTTTTTATGAATCACAGGCATTAAAATGTGCATAATCTGCAAGGACTGTTCTTAAACTGCCCTGAAACTATCACTGACATATGGTTACTTTAGGTGTCAAGTTGGGAACTTGGAGTGCTTTTCCCATGGTAGCACTGTTCTACTCTTTCAACTTAAAAGCATGTAACATTATATGGTCAGAGACACAATTTCAGCTTCAAGAGGGCAATGCTTTTACAATCTCTGGCCTTCAACTCTTCTGTGTGAGCTCATGGCCCTTTTTTCCCCAAGTTACAACTGAACAATCAAAACTTTGATGCTTAAATTACTTTTAATGCCAGCATACAAAAGTCGTCTGAAAATCATTTTGCATTCAAATAAAGATAGTGAAGTCCTACAAAGAATGATTAATTTCCAGCTCACTCCTCTCTTTCACAAGTGTCAGTGGTAGTACAGTGACAGAGATACAGTACCTGGCTAGGGACTTGTGGAACAGCAAGCCCATGGTTGCCTTGATATAAATGAATTGTAGCAACCAGACTAGAAATTTATGTTCTGAAGTTACAGAAAGCTGACAGACCAGGTGAACTGCTGCCAAAGAGAAGTCCCATTTCTACTTCCCTATTTCCAAGGTTCAAAGCAATGTGACATGATTTGTCCCCTGCCTAAAGATAGATTTCCGTTGCACAGGACATATCACAGAGCATAGCAATAAACTGGTGTGTCACTATTTCTTTTTTACTCTCTGGAAAGAGTGAAACATCCTTTGTTCCTGATAAATCCTGAGTGCTGAGGTTGAATGACCAGATGAATGAAACAGATCTGGGCTTTCACCGAGGACCATTAGTATTATCACTGCACACATTCCTGAGGCAAACATCAGTTTACACACGAGTATAGAGTAAAAGTGACAGCACTTGCATTGCACATGACTGTGTCACTAAATTCAAAGTATTCATACGTTTCTGGGAATGTGTGTAATTCTTCAGTCTCTATGGTTTGATTTGGTGCCTGACTTGTATGTACAAAATCTGTGGGAAAATTTAAATTGTTTTCATTTTCTATTAAAAGAACACTTAATGCCAAAACAGAATTTCATCACCCTTTTTTTTACTGGTTGATAGGTATCTGCAGTACCATTGTGTATTATAAGATTGCTAATAAAAAATAGTAAAGATTCCACAACAGAGACTGAATATTGACCAGATTTCTCAGCAGAGACCATGGGTAGATATTCCTTACTCATTTTGTTTCTCTGCCAAGGAAGTGATGCAGATCATCTTTTTACCACAGAAAACTCACTATTGTGTGCTGTTACTTCATTGTCACACAAAGTGTGTTTGTGTGTGTATATGGGCAAGTATGATTCATTAGCACCAGCCCTACCATTTTGTGTCATTGTCTAGGGAATTTTCCAGAGATGGTCATTGTCTTAGTCTTCAATACATAGTGAGACTTATAGTACCCACATTTGATGCATGTGACTAAGAATTGAGATAGTTGCTTATGCTGGTTGGATTTGTAGTTGTATTTGGGTTGAGAGAAAGTAGTTCAATCTTTTTTGACCTCACGGCTCTTCCAGAAAGAGTCTACTTAAGGAAACACTTTACCATGGTATTTGCTGTGTTCTGAATTTATTCCTTATACTTATCAGAAAGATTATTTCTTAAATAAAGGTAAATGTATCTATCCCTAACCACTGATTTTACTAGTTCTACAAGTGCTACAAGAGCAGCCATAGAATCACTCATGCCTCTACATCAATGCCAGGATCTTTATTTTATTGATGCACTTTAGCACTTACCAAAAGGATTCAACTCCTCTCAAATTATGCAAAGATCTCAGATGATTTAGCTGTATCACACTGTATGTTATTTATCTGCTATCTTTATTTCTTATGAGATAATAGCAGAATGTTCACTTTATTTTTGTTCATGTTGGCACTCAAATCCTATGGTTGCATATCCAAAAGGTTTATTTTGATTTTGTGAAATACTGGTTGTCATAAATACTTTTTTAAAGCCTATTTTGTGTGGCTACTTTTTCCTAACTTAAAGGTCATGCAGTTAATATAATCTGAAAAATTACCATTGTCTCACTGTTGCTGATTGATGCTACAGATATGGAAATATGGATGTATATGAAATCCCTAGGCCTGGATGGGCTCATACTCTGCTGGATCAAACACTAGGTGAATGCCTGGGCCCAGAGAGTGGTGGTAAATGGAGTTAAATTCAGTTTAAATTCAGTTTAAATTCAGTGCTGCAGCTACTCCTGTTTAATATCTTCATCAATGATCTGGATGAGATTGAGAGCCCCCTCAGTAAGTTTGCAGACAACACCAAGTTAACATGGGAGTGTTGATCTGCTGGAGGGTAGGAAGGCTTTTCAGAGGGACCTGGACAGGCTGGATCAATGGGCTGAGGCCAATCATATGGGCTTCAACAAGGCCAAGTGCAGAGTCCTGAACTTTGGCCACAACAACTCCATGCAACACTACAGGCTTGGGGAGGAGTGGCTGGAAAGCTGCTGGGCAGAAAGGGACCTGGGGTGTTGACTGAAAGACAGCTGAACATGAACCAGCAGTGTGCCTAGGTGGCCAAGAAGGCCAATGGCATCCTGGCCTGCAACAAGAATACTGTAACCATCAGGACTAGAGAAGTGATTGTTCCACTGTACTCAGTGCTTGTGAGGCTGCAGCTTGAGTACTGTGTTCAGTTTGGGGCACCGCAGTGTAAGAAAGACATTGAGGTGCTGGAGCGGGTTCAGAGAAGGACAATGAAGCTAATGTAGGGTCTTGAGAATAAGTCTTATAAGGAGATACTGAGGGAGGTGGGGCTGTTTAGCCTGGAGAAAAGGAAGCTGCAGGGAGACCTTATCATTGTCTACAACTACCTGAAAGGAGGTTGTAGAGAGGTGGGTGTTGGTCTCTTCTCACAAGTCACAACTGACAGGATGAGAGGAAATGGCCTCAAGTTATGCCAGGAGAGGTTTAGGTTGGACATTAGGAAAAACCTCTATACCAAAAGGGTTATTAAAGACTGGAAGATGCTGTCCAGGGAATCCCTGGATGTATTTAAAAGCTGTCTAGATATGGAGCTCAAGGATATGGTAGAGTAGTGGACCTGGCAGAGTTAGGTAACACTTGGACTTGATAATCTTAAAGGCCTTTTCCAACCATAGCAATTCTGTGATTAGCTATCTTCTTTTCTAGTGCAGTATTAATGGATCCTAAAACACAAATCTTTTCCAAATGAAATAGCTGATGCAAAATGCTGCAGCTCAGAAAGAGAAAATGTCCAGAAGTTCGAAGCAGGCATGACTACATCCAGGAGCAGAAACCTCATGGCTTTGTAGGAAGATGCAGAAGACAGGACTGGCTGCTTTTGCTGATACTAGACATACATCTGGCAAAATAAAACCTAAGGTTTTGCTGGATCCATCTGCTCTTGATTCAGAGGTTTTGATGACTCAAGGGGCATGGATAGAATTTCCTGTGGGATGTCATTATTTCAATCCTCTGAGAAATCTCAGTGTATATTCAGTAGAGATTTCTGCGGGTTTTGGTGTTTTATAGGCTAAATTGATGGAAATGTTTCTGAGAGTCCTTTTTTCATGGACAACATTTTCATTATTTTAGTAAATTTAAGAGGCAGGAAAATGGCAATCAGAATAAATAGATTTTCTTTCCATACTGAAAACTTAAAGTCTATTTGGAAGATTTATCTTATGAGAGAAAGTTTTGGAAGTTGTGCCAATCCTTTCATAATAAATTACATATGCATAATCATTTAATTTTTACAGATTTGTTCAAAAGACAGCTCTGGATATTTTTAATTTCATAGTACTTATTTATATGGCTCAGAAACAATAACATTACATTTCCTATAGTAGTAAAGATAATAGGTATAGCACTCTAAGGTCATGGCTTTGTACCTCTGTTGTCTTTTTAGTCCTGCAGCATTTGCTATTTCTCTAACACATAGCTATCTGTACACAGTCTCTAGATTAGATCTGAAATAAGCTGATTTTTATCAAGCCACTGGGTAATTCCGACCACTGCATCTGACAATTTTAGTCCTGTGCCATGGCAGCTGACCTGTGTAAGTCAGTGATTCCTCTATCAAAAAATGTCTTGGAGCATTCTTTCAGCACACACCTGTTAAAGGTAAGAGAGGGAAACACTTATTTTCTGTGTATTAAAAATGTAGTAAGTGTTACGTGGAATTAGGGGATGAGCTCTGTTTTCATTCTGGGTTTGTCAAGGCTTTGAAAGAAGCAGCCGTGTGGGCCTGTTGTGGCATCACATTGTTTTTGTGTAGAAAACATGCTGTTGTCATTGCATTGTTCTTCTTTGATCCAGAAGGAAATTTGTGACAGGTTCTTCCGGAAATCTGTTACACTACTGTGAATGTAATAATTTAGTAGGGCAAAACTATTAATACCCTGTACTAAGGGATTTTGTCTGTGCAGTGCTTAGTGTGTTCTGGGTGCTTTTATTTCAGCTCAAAGACCAGCACTCTTAATGTGAGTGCTGAAACAAGGCAATATGTTTTTCTTTATCATATTTAGTGTTGCATGAAGAGTAGATAATCCTCATTTCAAGCAGATAAGCCTGAAAGGGATTTCAGCTGCATGTCTAGCAAAGAAATCTTTTCTCCACCTGTTTTCTTTTTTTTGTTGTTGTTTTGTTTTGGTTTTGTTTTTTGTTGGTGGGTTTTTTGAATAAGCAGTTTGTATTATCAGGAGGGTATTTTCTGTCTAGCATGATAGATATTCTGTCTGGCTAACTCCTCAGTTTGCTTTAAGATAGAGCAAAAAATAATAATAAAAAAATTCTGTTGAAGGCAACAATATGATTATGAATCATTCTCATCCTGTGACAAAATAATGTCTTCTGTAGGAAACATCATTTCAGAAGCAAAAGCAGATTGTAGAAAAATGCTCCAGCACAAATGTATGCTTCTAAATAGGTGTTACATCATCCAGGAAACTCACAAGAGCGATCCTTTCCAATTAGAACCTAAGGTAGTCAGTTAATCAACTGGCTTTTGCATTAGAGATCTCTTTATCATATGCCTTGCCAAAGATTCAAGTCAATAATAGGTTTCAAAACTTATCATACAAAGGTACTAGTTTCTATAACAAGACTAAGAACACTTCATTTTACAGATCCTAGGGTTTATGTCAGCTCTGTAACCTGGGAAATGCAGAGCTTCTCACGAATACTTTGGAGTATTCACAGGAATCTTCATATCTTACGATATGAAGGTCATTAGAGCCTTTAGCTCTTCCTCTTTTCTGAGTAGCCTTCTGAAAAAGAAGAATAAAATCTTTTCTTCTACCTGAGAGCCAAGTTTGCTGCACAGTGCATCAAGGAGAAAGTATTAAGTGACACTGAAATTGCCAGCTCACTGCCTCAAACATCTCAGTGGTTGTCTTCACTGGCTGATGGTATTGATAACAATGCCTAACAGTGTTTGGGTACATTCCAAAACTTCTATTTTAGGCCAAGCATTCTTAGGTACTTATTCTTTTAAAACATATTTTCACTTTTCCCTCTTATGAAGATATGCCATATTAAGCTCCTTTATAAAGATTTTCAAAGACTCCAAATTTTCCTTTCATTTACCTTCGTTAAAGCATAGTCAGAAATCGGGTGAAAGTAGAATAAGACAGGCTTTTACATTAGGAGCATTATGAGGTACATTGCATAATGTCATTTGTGCTGATATGATTTTGTTAGATGAGTAAAACTGAGCAGAGAGAAAGCAAAATTCATATCGAGTCTAAAACATTAATACTTCAGGGAATTGTTCTATGCCCTACATATTAAAACAATAAATGATTTTTCATATAAAGAGCATTGCACACTGTAATTTTTAGAACACTCACCTACATGAGTAGTGCTTTTCCATTTGTTGTAAAGAAATTCTTAGTGTCTTAAATAGTGGTATTGTAAAAAAGATGAATAGAGATCTTTCTGCAAGGTATTTTAGTTGAGTAAGGCAAAAAGAAAGGATACCTGTTTGGTGGTTTGCGGTTTACTTTTTTTTTTTCCTCCTTTTTACATGTTTGCAGGTGAAATTGCATTACTAAAGTAAACTATTTTAAAAACAAAACATAAGTGCAATTTCTTTACTGTCCTATCCACCAATGGAGTGATCTTCAGGGTTTTTTTTTTCTCCAGAAATTGAGTAAGATACATGCTGTCAGGACCAAATCAGCTGAACAGTACTTGAATCCAACTGCTGTGTTCCAAAACCAGCATCTGCCTTCCACCCTGGGTCACATATGATGTATATATCCTTATGCCATAAGCTGGCCAGGAAACATAAATTCTAATCAATTTTTTCCTCAATGAACTAGAATGATTTATGATGTTCATTCTCTAATATTTAAGAAATATGGTCACAATGAAACACAGCTCAGAGTTTTCTTTTTTGCCTGTGTATTATCATATTAATAGACAAAATTATGGCCTTAAGAATTCTTGCAAGGATTCCCATGCACTTCAACAAAAGAAACTGTAGTGGTATCAACAGCCTGTCTGCCCTGACCAACAAATACTCTTGATGTTTCTCTATCTAAGCCAAGATTTGGAAAGGAGATGAAACAGGGAAAGAATACAGAGGCCAGGAAGGCAAAACATGTTCCCATCTCTGTAGCCTGCTAGAATATGTCTAAGAGTCTTCCAGATGATACAATGTTATTAAAAGACTTAGAAAATAAAATTGCCTCAACTCCTGAGCTTGTGTGCTGTGGAGAAGCACAGTGCAATAACACGGCTAGTACTGCAGCTCCATTTGTTTGTTCTTGTACATGTAGTGGAGACTGGGGACCTGCAGTTTTACAGAAATTATTGAATATCCTCATGACCTGAACTGGAAGACAGGTCAGAGCTTCCTAGACCCCATCTCAATTCCTCTTCAGTGGTGTGGAACTTGGCTCAGAGGATGAGCTTGCTCGGCACTGTTTATTTTCTTACCCCTCTCTGAAGTTTCTCTCACCGATTACTGCTCACAGCTTACTATTGCTGCTAATTAGGTGACAATTTAATAATTGATTTGTAGGTGTTTGCTAATTAAAGTTAATCATGAATGCACACTTGTAATTTTATCTCATTTCAAAGGAGTGTGATTACAACCAATGAAAAGAGGGCAGGAGGGAATGATTCAATGTGTGTGCATAATTTTCTTGAAAACCATGTAAATGGTTTTCAGATTTTTAAATGCTGTAGGTTCATCTACCAGTTGAGCTGAAAATGCTGCCAGTAACTGAACACAGAATTGGTTATTTAATCCCAGCTAAGGGCTGGGAGCCAGACAAATATCTGGGAGTATGAAGCACACATAGTGCAACCTGTGATGACATAAGCAAGAGCTGGGTAGGTCAAATTTTGTAAGCATCAGCCTCATCTGTACTTACATTTCTGTACCTATATTTATTCTTTATTCTCCCACCTACATTTTTCCCATAGGTGTAAAACATGAGAGTTTTAGTCTAACATTAGTCTGTTAAGTGTCTGCAGGTGTCCTCTCTGGAATTAAGTGATAGTTGGTAAATATATCAAAGGTGATTTTTGAAAGTCAACCATTGAGAGAGCAGTGAATATAACCTTAGTGGATGTCTTCTTTGTAGTTGTGCCAAAGAATTTGAAATCCTTCTTTATGTGGGGTGCATATTTGCACCTAAATTTGCACCAATTTCATCATTCCTGATGAAATTGTGGGCAAAATTTGATTAACAGTACATTTGTCCATGACTAAGAATGGAACCCTCCTGCTGGTCTTTTGGAAATAAAAGGGATAAAGGATAAACAAAGTATTTCCTTCTTCTCCGTGAGTATCAGGAACAGATGATTTTGAGATAACAGGGATTAAATTGGTTTGGATCTGGAAAAAACAATCAGCATATGTAAGGAAATGTGGGCTTTGCAGTTCCACTGTAGATGTGGCCACAAACAGCAGTGCCACTGCAGAGAGCCACGGAGAGGCTGTGATTGTAAAAGGTGTGTGAGCTAGTGAAAGTGCAGAGCTGCAGCTGGGAAGGCCACCTTGTTACTTCCTGACCTGGAAAACAGGTTGTAAGTTAGATCCCTGTTCTAAAGGAAATAAATTGGTAAGGACATTAACTTTTACTTCCCAGCTCTGAAACGGGCTGGCAGCCAGCCAGACACAAGTATGACATGAAAACCACTTGCATGTAACTGAGCAGCTATGGATTAATTTCTGACATGTGAAGGGGACCTGAAGTGCATTTAGCACCTTGGCTATGCTCCCACTGCTTTTGCTTGCATGCCTTGCTTTTCGCACCCCTGTGTGCATAGAGTCAAAGTGGGTGCCCCTTTCTCACTGCCCAGGAACTGTCATGAAGTTTGTGTAAGAGGTGTTTCATTTTAAACTGAAGTGTGCTAAGGTGCTTCAGAGAGCTCAGCTTCATCAGTGGCAGTGTAAATTTCCCTAATAGAGGAATTAATTATTAACAGATTATAAGGAACACTAGACAACAAACAAGAAACTTGTCTTGAACTAGAGAGAGTTTAATAAGGTATTGGTGGAGAATGCAAAGTTTGAGTTCTCGGACAAGTGCTCAGAGGAGCAGAAGAAAGGGAGACCATCAATAAAGTTACCTCGAGGGCCAGTTATATTAGCCTTCTGCTCAGAAATTTAAAGTCTCCACATGCCAGAACCAGCTCTCAAAGAAGCCTAACAACATGGAATGTTGTAGACTTGAGCACCAATGCTCAAGTCTAAATATACAAGAAGTTACTGAGTTGAAAGGCAGGAGAGCTTGGAAGGATCCACAAAACCACTCAGAAGCCTCCTGTACCCTTAGTGGTTACCCACAAAACTGAACACATAACCAGATTAACACTGGCCAAGAAGCAAGCCCACAGCAGGCATCAACACAAAGGTAGGGACACCCACCATTGCATAGGTAGGGACACCAGGGAGAAGGAAGGCAATGTCTTTGTGTTGCATCCGCAGCTCTTACAGCCCAAGAAGGTACTCCAGAAAAGCTTTCCCTGCATCAGTTGGAACAGCAGCTCAAGCAGCTCATACAGAGTGCTATTTTTCCTTTTGTAAGTTGGTTTTCATCTTTTCATAAAGTTCCTGACCTTTTACATTGCTAGAATGACCCTATCTTACCTTCCTTATGTAGTGTCCTTCTCTAGAGACTTTCAAAAGCTGCCTGGATATTTTCCTGTGTGGCCTGCTTTGGGTGGTGCTGCTCTGGCAGGGCAGTTGAACTCAATGATTTCCCTTCAAACCCCTACCATTCCATGATTCTATGATAAGTAAGCTAATTTTCACAAAATACACTTAAAATGGCTCAATGAGGACAGATATGTGAGGAACAGGAAGAGGTTTTTCAAATTGGTTTGTACTAACATGTCAATGCTGAGTTGCTCTGTGCCACTTTGGTGATGCAGAACAGCCATAAAGCTGGTTTAACAACATAGGATTTTTGGATGTACTGCTTCACCAGAGCAGTACAAAACAACTGGAGTGTAATGGTGAATCAGTCCTGTTTATTTAATTTTAGTTTGCATACTTGAGCTTTACAGCAACATTATTAATGGATAAAACTTGAGAAACATTCATCTGCATTTACAGAAGAAGCTGAAATAATTTGAGAAAAAATATGTATTCCTCTGATCTTCTTCAACTTTTTCAATTACACTGCATTTGAATCTTGAATATCTTGAGACTCATTCCTCATTATCATTTCTCAGGGTCGTGTGTTTGTGTCATTTCCCCAGAGCTGAACTCCCTAGGGCTAAGAGTCACTTTACTTATTCCTTAAATATGAAGCAATAAAGAGTGAATGCATTGAACAAATAGAAAGGAAGAACAATGCAATAGAAGTTAAGGCATCACCATGTGCAGTTATAAATACTGCTTGTTGTTTTCTTTTGGATCTTGGCTTTATCTCAGATATCCTCTTACATATTTTTCTGTGCATACATTGTACTTAACTGTATCTTAACCTCATATTGGATCAGTTCTTCAGCAAAGGGTGTCTACAAATGATGGAGAAATTGGAGGTCAACTGTGTACATGTTGTGAATCCTGCCAGGAGCTTTAGACTGTTTCCACTGAGTTCAAAGGTGACTTTAGCAATTTAAACTGTGGAAATTAAATCTTAATGTGTCATGAAAGTTATCAGCTGGATTCTTTAGTGGCTCCTTAGAAAGTTTTGGTTCAGTGCAGAACTTCTCTTGGCCCAGAGAGTTTGTCACAGAATCACAGCATTTGGAAGGGAATCACAGAATTGGAAATCTTCTAGTCCAACCTAGATAGATAGACATCATCTAGACCAACCTCCCCCACGAAAGGAGCTTTGCCTAGAGTACATTACACAGGATTGCGTCCAGGCACGTTTTGAATATCTCCACGTTTTGAATATTTCTACAACCTCCCTTGGCAGCCTGTTCCAGTGCTTCATCACCCTCACAGTATTTTCCTTTCTATTACATTTATTGCTCCATTACTACTGGCAGCAACAAACGTCAGCTAAATCTACAGTATCTCTTTTATTGATTGCATTTGATTAGTACTTTTCTAAGTAATAATTTTTCAAGCCAGAAGCTGAAAGGTGAGCTTCACCTATTTGTGTTAAAATGGAAATTTGTTTCTACCCCTTGCCAATTTGTGGTGGTTATGTTTATTCATTTTCAGCCATCTCTGAAGGAAAAACATAGGCTCATAAATACCTAAAACTGAGTTGCAATGAAATTTAGTAAAATATAATTTATCATAATTCATCAGGTATTTTTCCCCTATAGGTGGCTTCACCATTCTCATGTAATTCAAGGAAGAGTCTGTATCTGTCATTTCTGTTACAACTTACAGCCAGAGCCATTCTCCCTTTATTTCAAAAGAAGGATCCACAGAGATTATCCTGCAGTGTTATGAACCATTTTCCCATCCCCACCAAAAAGAACTGGACATACAACTATCTCTGAAGGTCTGTCTCCAAAACATGGCTCGGGCTTTTTTATGGTAGATGCTTTGCTCCAGTGCATCATGCTCTGGAATATACAGAATGATGGATACACAATGTTTGCAAAGGGAACAGAGTAGAAGTCGTTTAGATCAAAAAAAGCCATATA
>JANHFX010002608.1:40407-67429 GCA_027560015.1 Chloroceryle amazona
GTAAAACGAATGTTTCAAAAGGGAACGGAGTGAAATTCGTTTACATCAAAAAAAGCCATATATACATATAATATATATTATATATAATATATGGTATTATCTGCCAGAAATCAAATCACACCGATGGTCCTACAAGAAAACTGGAAAGCTGGAGAGGGACTGTTTACAAGGGCATGTAATGATAGGAGGAGTGGGAGTACTTTTAAAGTAGATAAGGGTAGATTTAGATTGGATGTTAAGAAGAAGTTCTTTACTATGAGGGTAGTGGAATAGGTTGCCCAGAGAGGTGGTGGCCTCATCCCTGGAGAACGGCAAGGTCAGGCTTGATGAGACTGAGCAACCAGATCTAGTTGAGGATGTTCCTGCTTACTGCAGGAGGGTTGTTGGACTAGATGACCTTTGGAGGTCCCTTCTAACCCAAGGCATTCTACAACTCTGTGATTCTATGATTTTTTTTTCAAAACAGCTAAAGAAAGTTGTACACTGTTTATTTACCAGTGGATTTTTAAAGTGTATTTTTAAGTGAAATACATCATATTCACATTCAAAATATATTGAACTCAAGTTGAAATTTGGAGTTCATGGGTTTTGGTGTCTGTGGTTATCCACTTAGTTATTAAGAGCAAATTCTAATGGGAAATAAGCCCATTATTACTTTCTGACACTGAAAACAGTAATTCTATTGCTTCATTAGCAGGTACCAATAAGATCTATTTCCCACCTGAACTATTTTTTGTAAGTCATTTCATTGCAAACATCTGAAATGTATTCATCTGGCAAACCTGATTTTTCTCAAAACTGCCAGTAAATACACACACTTGGAGAGACTTTCTACTACCTCCCCTTTTTTATTGAACTCTACTATTTGAATGTCATTAAAACTAATTTTAAAGAATGCATCATTTTGATTCATTAGAGAAAAGGCACCCTCAACAGCTTTAGAAGAATCCATGTAAATTTTGGAAATTGTGCGTATGTATAGCTGCCTTACAATTTCATGTTATCTTCTGCAAGGTTAGTGGTAATCATTTCCTAGTGAAGTTTATCGGTATGTACCCGTGGACAAAGAAAGTCCACTTTTTTGTAGTACAACAGTTTATCTTAGTTTAGCTTGCTTATAAGCAACAGGTTTCTTGATTGCTTAAAGAAAAGTAAGGAGACTTTAGAGATAGCCAGGAGGGGTTTTAAAACTCATTTGAAGCTAGAACATCACCTTTTGTTTTGCTTTTCAGTCCTTCCCTCAGTCAACTTGTTCTTCTGCTAGGTTCTCAGCATCTGCCTTTTCTACGTTGTTCATGACCAGGAATGGCTGCGTGGTGGTTCTCTTGCTGCCCAAATCCTGGGAGGCCTTGGCACCTGAGTTTCACTGGGTCTCACCAGCACGTTTTGGGGGATGCTGTGAAGGTGAGGGTGTTGCGCAGCTGCCAGGGAGCCTCCTGCCAAGGAGCCATCTGTCTGAGAAGGAGGGTGTCGTGTGACCACTTTGAGTGTGTGCAACCGGGTTTTAAACAAAACCCTTTCAGCTTAAGAATCACTGAGGCAAAGCCTTCCAGGTCTACTTTAGAGCCAGGATTGAGTGCGTGGGTGGAATTTTAAAGCATATTTATTTGATAAGGCTGCAGTCTCCTCTTACAGAAAGCACCCGTTCATTGACAGCTTCTGCTTTCCTTCACTGTGAAGTGGCTGGCTGACATAGAAGACCCGTGCTGGCAGGTGGCTGCAGAGGCACTGGCCTGTGCCAGTGCTGTCACCCAGGCTGTCAAGACACTTTGAAATTGGGCATTCACTTAACAACTCTGGATTTCTGTGGAACTGGCATAAAGCTGCCCTGGTATTTCCTTCTCTGCGTGAGGTAGAATGCCCAATGCTGCAAAGTGAAATACAAGCTCCTTACTATTGCAGGAGAGTGTCCTGATCCACTAAAGCAATGCAGAGCAGCCTGGTTTGCACTGGGAAGAGATATTAGGGCAGCAGCAGCTTGTTAGTTATATTTACTCTTGGGTTTGTTTCCAGTTTTAATTCTTCAGGGACCTGCTTCAAAACCTGGTGAAGCACCTCAGAGGGTCCATGGTTTTAGGCTGACGTAAAATAAGCAATATCTGGCTTTTCAGTTCCAGAGGATTCAGTGCCAAAACACACCTTTTAAAAGGATAGCTTTTGAAGTTGAAAAGTTGCATGCTTTGGCTTGTTCTGGTATTGAAGTGTTTACATTTCCTCAGATAAGCCTGAAGAGATTATGTTCTTTTTTTTCCCTTGATGTTTATTGCAGGACTTACACTATGGACTATAAAGATACTTTGGTAGTTAATTCATTATGTTTCTCTGCATTAACAAGATCATAATTATTTTATTTCTTATGTGTAATCAAAGTTGCCACAGGTGTTAACAGACTTAAAGTCTCTAAAAGTACAGAAGCAATAGTAAATTTGCTGTACAACTCCATGGATTTCCATGGAGTTGAAACAGCCTGATAGAATAAGTACAGTTTGCTTTCAGAATATGCTTTCTGGTTTTTTAATCCTTGATAATAGTTTTATTCAAGAGCTTGAGTCCAAGAACATTCTTTGAACACAGCTATAATTGCTTATGAATATTCCAATTATGGAAAAGACAGTGGTAAATCATCTAGTCTTCACAGAGAAAGAGGAGTGTCGTTGTGTGATGAAGACTGTGGGTGGGTAATCAGGACTGTAGAATTTGAAGTACTCTTTTTTGCCACTGACTTTCTGTTTGACTTTCATCAGTCGTTGCTGCTTCTCTTGCTTTGATTCTGCTGAATATATCAATAATAGAAACAGTCAGCTTAGATGGATACTTAATATTTGCAAAATGCTTCTCAACTTTTAGCAGAAAAATGCAAAGAAGGAATTAATTTATTAACTTGCTAATTATCAAGTATTTCTTTTATGATATTCTAAAATGAAAAGGAAGTTCTTTTTCAATGGTATCTTGTGGTAAAATTACTTATAATAAAGTTATTTGAATCATTTTATAAGGATGCAGATACTGACATACCAAAAAGTAATACAGCTTTTTTGTTTTATTTATTAAGTTTTGGATTCTTCCTTCTTTTCTAATAGCTCAGTTATGGAACTGTTGAAGTAAGAGTAAACTTAGTTCAATTATCCATTGCCTTCAATGGAGAGTTCAATAACATCAAAATTAGAACAGCAGAAATCTGGGGGGCTTTCAGTAAATTATTCAAAACTAATTGAATACTCTATGGCCAAAGGAGTTTTTGAAAAGAAGCTTTGGGTTTTGTTGTTTGGGTTTTTTTTTATTTGTTTGCTTTTTGGCAATTGCCTCTATTTTCCTTAGTTAAATATGATTGCATGTATCTTACATTTCAGTAGGTTTAGTAGGATTTTGTGCTTCTTTTAATTATTTGTGATGCTTCAAATAGAAACACAGACTTTAGGTAGTGTTAAGATGAAAAAAAATTACACAGAATATTCACAGCAAACATATTAGAATTACAGAGAAGTCTAGTAGAGCTTCAAATAATGTTAAAAAATACTCCTTTTTGTACTGTGTTTTTTTTCCTCATTGTTTTAACTTGGGGGTTTTTGTGTGTGGAGGGTTTTATGTTTGTTTTTTGTTTGTTTGTTTTGTTTTTTTTAATATAAGGTGTGACAGCCACCAGTTCAGAGGAAGAATGACTAAACAGTACTGGTTGCTAGTTATGTCACTCTCATTAGGGACATTCTGACCTCCTACCATAAGAAAGAGATAAGGAAGAAGAAAAACCCCATGCAGCTCTCACAACCCTGTTGGGGTGACTGTAAGTGCAGTGCTTGAACTCCTCTCCCCAAAGAAGCAGAAGTTTTTGAAATTCAGGTTCTTCAGTTCTGTCCATCTTCTTTTTTTATCTCTTTATAATTGTTAGAATGATACAATAAATATTTCTTCTGTACATTTTCTAAGATTGACATTTTTTATGTTAATGGCCCATAGATTAATTCAGGAGCTTCAAGTCGTGAAACTAGTACCTTATAAAATATAAGGCTCACTTGATACTCAGAAGAGTGCAGAGTGGAATTTGTACTAGATAGTCCTCTCTGGTACACATGGACATTGAGGAGAATTTCCCTACGTTGTGTTTTGTAATCACAGTATACTTTGTGCTTGGTGTGTGGGTGCTTTGTACAGGTTATTTCCTCCTCTTCAGCTCTTCTTGCCTGAAGCTCACTGTTAGTGTCTTAAGTGAAATTAGTGCTTTAAGTGAATTAAGTTTCTCCACTGATGTGTAACTTTAGTTCTTATTTTATAAAATACCCTGCAAAAACCTGATGATGTAATTGCAGGTGAAGCAATGCAAACACTCTCCCAAGATATTGGCAGAGTTATTAAGAGCAACACTTAAATGATAGTTTAGTCCTTTAGAGTAATAAAACCATTTAGGACAAGATCTACAATATACTTCCTATGCTGCAGTAATTTTAAAACATCCTACAAAATTTATATGACATTTTGAGAAAGAATTGTATCATCTGCATCTTCAGGTTGAGTGTTACAGGTGATATCAGTTATGGTAAACCATGCAATACCATTTAGAGCTCCAGAAAGTAAAATGCCCTAGATCCTTTAGTCTGAGAGATGAAAAAAAAATAAATCATTAATCATCTAGGAACTGCCTTAAGATACAGAAGCACACTACATTGTGAGAGTGAAATAGATGTCAATTAGCCATATTCTCTGTTTTTTTTATGATGGATTGTTACTTACTGAATTGCTTTGAAGCAGTAATAAAGCATGAAAACGGTGAGGTCATTGCCAAACCCCTTTATTGTGCTTTGCTTTGATGTAGTCCTGTGTTTCAGCTGACATCCGCATGGTATAATGAGCTGCTGCTTTCCCTTGTACCCCAGCTGTGAGCTCAGCACCATTTTGTGAAGCACAGTTTGTGAGATAAATGAAAGTTTACTACGTAAGAATTATTGATGTGTCTGTGAAGGCAGGATTTATGCCTTTGGTCTCTGTCAGACAAGAGAAGGAGACGTGTCCTAAGCACTTTCACCCAACGACAGAAGGTGCTCACAACACTGGCAGTTACAGCTGAGACATGGAAAGAAAATGCCAGAGCACATTCCCTGCAGTAATGACACATTAGAACTTAACATGCAAAAAAAAAAAAAAAGAAAAGAGTAACCATGTGCAGACCTTTATGGCAGCCCCTGAGACATCATGGCCATTGTATCTTACTGTGCAGTGTCATGCCTGTGATAGATGTGTGGCACCCCTAACCCACTTAGGAGTCTGGGCTGTTGATGTGAGGGAAGCATTACTGCCTTCTCAGCATGGACTGGTATGCCAGATGTGCACACAGTAGTCTTGGTGGAGAGAGGAGGTTATTTTGTGCTCATAGTCTCTAATAGAAGCAATTAATGTGAAAACTGTTTTTTTTTAATTTGTATAGAAAAAAACATTTGTATAGGACATTTACCCTTTATATATTTTAAACATTAATGAGGTCACCCCTCAGTCTCCTCTTCTCCAAGCTAAAGAGACCCAGTTCCCTCAGCCTTTCATCATAAGGGAGATGCTCCACTCCCTTAATCATCTTTGTGGATCTGCTCTGGACTCCTTCAAGCAGTTCCCTGTCCTTGAACTGAGGGACCCAGATCTATATTTAATACCTCTTTAGTTATCATAGAAAGTTAGAATTTTTAACAACAAATGATCATAAAAAAACCTCTTCTACCTCTTATTCCAGCTTCAGGTCCTGCTTTTTCGTCCCAAGTCTGTACAATTTAGGTCACAGATAGACCCTGGCTCTTAGCAAGGTTGTGCTACTGGGAAATCTCTGTGCAGCAATTAAGTATGAACAAACTGACTTATTAGTCAATTTATTTATAGTATAGAGATATATATACACATATTTATGTATGTATATATACATGTGGGCACTTCTAGTACTTTGATAAGTTAAAATGCTGTTTCTGTTAAAGCATTGCATCCAGAACTGATGATTATAGTAAAATTCACCTTTGTTTCACTGGAGTACAGTTAGTGATATTTCATTCTGCTGAAACTATTAAGGTACAATAAATTCACTAACAGAAATAAAATTGTGAAAATGTCTTCATATTATGATCTATTTAAAAATGACTTGAATTAGCTCCTTTAGGGCATTGCAAGTGAATCTGGCTCTATGTTTATAACACTTCTCGGAAATAAGTTCCAAAGAAACTTACTTGGAGTTATTAACAACAAAAACAAATTGGGATTTCAGTAGAAAAATAAAAACTGTGGGAACAAGAAACAATAATGGTGCTCCCACCTTAATCACTGTGGGCAGAAAAAAAATTCTTTAAGGAAAACATGTTTCACGCTAACATAATACATATTTAATTTCCCTCATTTGATGTGACAAAGAATGAGATAAATTGATGCAATCTGTAAATCCAAAATTAAAACCACATGCATAAAATAAATTTGGGAAATTTATCAGTTGAACTAAATGTGCTTTTCTCTAAAAAGGGTATGAATAAACCCAGGACATAACCTCTTTTATAAATAACAGATGTTATGTTGAAACTATCCCCTGTGGAGTTTGTTTCACAGTGAAATACATGACCTGTTTGTCATTTTTCATGTCATGAGTTCATGTTGTTTAGCTCTATCAAATGAAATGTGAGATTACGTTTTTTTTCCTAGCCTTTCTAAAGTCTGATGCAGAAGACTTGCTTGTCAGACTGTCCAGTGGACACTCTGGTCATGTTCAGCACATGTGAAAATGAGGGAAGGTAAAGCCAGCAGCAGAGGAATTGCAGGGACAGCAAAATATATCCAGTTTCAGTGAGGAGCTTTTGAAGCAGACTTTCATGACTACATGTTTTCCTGATATTGGGCACAACTGTTTTTGAAAGATAAATAAATACACATACAGTTACCAGAGTTTGCATCTGTTTAGGACTATTCTTAACTCACCTGAATTCATGCTTCAAAATCCTAACTCTTTCACACAAGCAGAGCTAATACAGGTAGGAAATTAAGCACGTTTTAAGCACCTCTTTTTTCTCTTTCAGGGGTTTTCTTCGTGTCTGAAAGAGAGATAGACTGTGATATTTTTTCTCTAGATGAAGTCCATTTTCATGACCCAGTTTTGCTCACTTGCAGTGGAAAGTAGAGTGCTGCTTGGCACACTGAAGTGATGCAAAGTTCATCAGCGAAGTAGCCACAAGGGTGTGCACCAAGTCCCCACCAAAGGAGTGCTGCTTCCAATAGGTAGTAGCATCTTCTAGCCAGAGGATAAATGCATGTTGCTTGTCTGTGAGATACGGAATGCTTCTTAGTCCATTGGAGGGTCATACAGCATGTCTTTTTCACCAAATTAAAAGTTTGGGTAATTATTGCAGGAGGAAGGGGAGTGAGTATTGTCAGAGCTGTAATATAGAGTACAAGACAGGAGATATGAGTACAGGAGAACTATTATAGTAGGAGAAATCAGTGGAAAAGAATGGGGTAGGAAATACAAATATAATTTTATGTTGTTAATGCCCCTCTGTGTTACCTGACCTAGGAATGCTTGTCCTAGGTTCTGGACTCTGAAGAGATTGTTAATTTAGTGGCAGTTCCTCTAGTTCCATACTATTGATATAATACAGTCAAGACTCTCTAAAGTATTGATTTTGACAATTCATATTACAGAAATATAATACCTGTAAGCAGTGGTGATGAGTACCATTCATATGTAGCCAGCCTGTGGCATTGCTAAGCCTACACACTGCAAGTGCCCTGGGAGCTGCATCTGTTCAGGACTCGCTGCATGTATTCACTGCAAACTCCCTTTCTGGAGGCTTTCAAAGAAATTTCTTTCTCTTCATGCTTAGAAGCTTCCTTTTTAGTTTCGAGGTTGAAATTGTACCTAATTCTCCAATCTTATAGAGATGCTTCTAGGACAGTCCTTAGAAATAAACCTGGTTTCCTCCACCTGTCTCTGAAGAGTTTTATGATAGAAACCTTTATCCATGTGTTTTCTCTTCATGTTTTTTAAACAGAATGATCCTGTTTTCACTGCAAGCTTTTCCTTTCTGAAATACTGCGATCAGCGAGTTAATCCCAGTCACTCTGAAAAGGATCATTACTTATTCATTAATTATGAATTATTCATAATTCATTACTTATTACTTAACCTTCAAAACCAAGCAGAAGGTCACACAACAATAGGACTTTGTGAGTGTATCTTATTTACAAAAGCTAGTAAGAAAAAATAAGAATGTATGTTTCCCCCTCAAGTTTATTGGCTCCATATCTGGCAAAGAGAAAAGATGTTTCCTGCTTTCAGGCTCCCTGTATTATACCTGGTCAAGCTGGCAGCTTTTGCTGTTATTGCCCTGGAAGCCTTGAACTGTCCAGTATTCTTCTAGCTCCACCAGTTTCCCAAAGCCCTGAGAGGTTTAATGTTCTCTCATCTCTCTGCCCTTGACTTTGGCAATTATGTCATAGGGTGGACAGAGCCAAGAACCTGTTGCTGTGTGGCTGTTGGATTGACATTTATTATTTGCTTGGGTGCTTCTAAGTAGCTTCATTGCTTTTCTTGCTCTATCTGAAAATCTGTGACATTTAATTCCATAGTAATTTGCTTTGATTGCAAACACATGAAGGTTGGCACTGAATTCAGAAAATACACAGGGTATTTTCAGAACTATGCAGTGTTTCCCTGTTCAGCTTGGCATTGTGTTCTGTCTCAATAAATTTGAAGATGACCGTAAAGGTGTTGTTAACAAAGAATAAAGAAAGAGAGAAAAAGAGAGAGAGAGAAAGAAAGAGGGAAGAGAAAGGAAGGGAAGGGAGAAAGCATACTGCTATAATTAAATAGCTGTATGCCAGTTATATTAGCAGAATCTCCTTAATAAAAAAGCTAAAAGAAAAAACAATATGGAGTATGAACTGAAAGAGAAGGTCAATGAGAAGCTAGGAAGTCTCAGGGAGATTTCTGCAAGGAGCTGGGGTTCTCTGTCACTTTCAGAAAGCCAAACCTTCCTCAGGTGTGAGAAAAGTTAGTCATGTACATCTGTGTCTTTTTTGTTTGGTTGGTTTTATACTCAGTTCAGATGTGTCCTCATTTAGCATTCAAAAATCATTAAATTTCACCAAGTTATTTTTGTGTTGATCTAAACCACTTCAAATTAAAGAGTAAATGTCTTTCTGAATGATGTATAAGCCATCAAGTGATAGAGGATCTGTTCCTTCTTGCAATGGTTTTCATAGTGGATGACTATACCCTGTGACAAAGTGTGCACTTTGCTTTTTCCATACATTTCAGGCCACTAACTCCGGTGCTCTTCTTTGACAGAATGAAGATATTTTTAACATTTTTCCCTTCTTGATAGCACATATATAGCACATATACTCTAAATATTTTATGGGTCAGTTTTCTTTTGCGTAAGATAGAGAAAAGACAGGATTTGGTTTGGTTTGGTTTGGTTTGGGAGCTCTCTATTCTGGAACTACTCTTGTTTTTCTATTTCTTTTACAGCAATTTCACTAGAATTGCATGTATGTGTTTATTATAAGTTCTCCAATTTGTCTGCAGAGATAGAATTACCTATATATACCATGTTCCTTGTTCATCTGGCTTATTGGTTTTATAACCCTTTTATGAAAGCATCTGTTAGTTTGCTTGAATCAATAGGTCTTCTTTATATTCATGGCTTTCTAGGTTGGGACTACCTTTAAAATATATTTTCATGCAGATCCTGAAACCAGAGCTTTCCTGGCCAAAAAATCCTCCAGAGGAGTTCCACAGACTTCTGTGAGATTTTCTGTGGGGTCAGAGATTTCCCTTTGTGCCACAGAAACAGTACTTTACCATTCATTTGCATGCAGTCTTATGTATAGTATGCCCCTTCTGCTTCTCTGCAGTGAAACTCCTCTGGTGACACCAAAAAGGAAAAAAAAGAAAAGAAAAAAAATCAAAATATGCTATTGCCAACATTTGTATTAATTTTATGTTGTCATTTGTTACTGCTGTCTCTTAAAAAGATTTTATGTGCAGCCTAATTTTCACTGCCGCCTTGCTCTGTGCTTAGGGCAGAGAAAATATGTCAGTAAATATTGAACAGCAAAGCTGTATTGTGACTGACAGTTATCCTAATTGTTTGAGATACAGTGGTATCAGTAATGTCTGTTAAAGAATGAAGTGCCTAATTTCACTTTGTTTTGATTGCACAGCTGATTTGGTTCAAAGAGTGATGGCTGCTATCATTTTTAAGGCAGGTCTCATATGTGCTTTATTTTTTAGTTCCATGGTCCAAAATTGCAAATATCTGATTTTCTGTGGCATATAATAACAGCACAAACACAATGCAAGAACAAATTAGTGGGTCATCTGTCTCAGACATGTCCAGCAGAACCTGTTCCTAAATGCATCTTGACCTGTTGAGAAAGCTCTCATCAGCTCCAGGGTAACCCTATGGGCAAATAGAGGGTTCAGAGAGTCCAACCAGCCATTGTAGCAGGCTACATGAGATCTCTCTCTGCACTTCTGTCATGCTTGTCTCTACCCCTGTACTTAGTGGATGTTCACTCTGAATCTTTGCTTCATCCCTTCACCTCAGCTTTACTTCTCATCTGTTCCAAGTGCTTCTATCTTGGTCACAGTCACCTACATTTCTTTGTCTTTTCTTCTTGAGTTGTCCTTTTCTTAGTATCCCTTCTCCTCCCTTGTCCCATCTCAACCTTTTGTTCTCTTTCCCATTGCAAAACTAGCATTTGTCGTGGTTGAGTTGCTCACGCTGCTCATTTTTTGTACTACATTCCCCTCTGGTACCTATATTGTTTACCTTGTCTATAAACGCTTTAAGGTAGCTATGGTGTTTTTCCCTCCATCTCCGCATGTTACAAAATCCTACAATACTAGTTTTGCATGGCTTTGGGCACTAGTGTAGTAAACATGATTAATAATACTAACACCTACTGTAATGTATTAGTTTACAACTGTACCATAAAGGCAAATCAGTTTGTCACCCAGCTACTGATTGTACTTTGTATTTTATCTACTGTAACAGTAGATATATGTTTCCCTCTATAAAATAGCTTAACATCCTAAATGTTTCTTGTCTGAAATTGTAACAGTGATCTGTTTCTTAGGTTTCTTTAAGCCGAGTGAGTCCAGCTAGTTGGACCTCAGTGAAGTTCATCAGATTGCCCTTGAATCAGGTAGGTTAGCCTGTCCAATTAGAAGAATGTTATTTAATGAATAGTATTACTACAATTCCAAGGAGCTTTTCTGCACAGAGCAAAATAAAAATACCAAAAAAAAAGGAAAGATCAACTGTTCCACTGGCTAACAACTGAGTGCAGGGAAACAATGAAAACCTACTCGCTATGCCCACAGCAAATACATGATCTATGTACATTGTCTGGTGTTTATTGGAAGTCATCGTGGTGGAGGAAACCTTTAGGGAGACATTTTGAAGAGCCTAAGCAGAGGTGTTTTTATTATTTCTTTTATGCTGCCCTAAGTGTTTGAGGACCTCATCTATCAGGGTACTGGACTGGCTCCAGAAATCTTAAAAAAATGTGATGATAGCTAGACAAAAAATATTTTGTGTTCCTTTCCAAAGCACTGAAGAGCTGTGGATTTGCACGGACCTGGTGTGTTATAGCACATCTTTGTGCTCTAAATTGTGGTGAAATTGAATCTGGCATAAACCCATCCCAAAACTAAGGGATCTGCTATGGGTCCCTTTGAAAATACCTCAGAAGCTGCATTTACCACCATTTGAGAATAAAAAAACAGAATCTAGGCATTAATATTGTTACTAACATTATATGTGTATTGCCCACACGTGTGTACCTCTGTGAATGCTGCAGAATGTAATGGGTCCTGGTAACCTATCTCTGATATGCAATATTAGCAATCCTAGTCCTGTCTGTTCCCCACATGAATACTCCTCTTACATCAGGGTAGTCTCACACATTCATTCGTTGCATTTTTTGGTCTTTGGTTGTTAAAATAATATGGTTGTGATTTTCTGCAACAAGCCATTACAGAACTCATTTCTTATATTACTCTGCTTTTTGAGAAAAGCAGGGAATATATTAATTTCCTGTAAACTGAATTATACTGTCATGTCATAATGAACATACTGAAATTAATATTTACCAAAAATCCTGTCTTTATATAACTAAGCTAGCAATCAAATAATGCACCATAACTCAGAAGTATTTTCTAGTGTTAAAAACCATGAAAGCTTGAAAATAAAATTCTGCCCCAAATATAGGGCTGTATATGTGGTATATATTACATACACAAGTCTACTCAGAACACTACTACAGAAAGATTACTTATGGTGTTGGTTAGGTCCAGTTGAAACCATGGGTTCACTAAGACAAAGACTGATTCTAACCTAAAAAGAAATTTCTGTGGTCTACAGCAGTAGTTTAATTTCTACAGATGCTTGGGAATTCATGTAGTGAAACCAGGTTTTTTCCTGCTGATCATCTGCTTGCCAACCAGAATGGTTGTGAAGCCCTTGCTGATGGATATACTGCCCACTTCTGAAACTGAACACACATTTGCTTTTCCAAAATGAATTCAATATCTAGACTTTTGAAGTTCTTCCATAAAAGATAAAAAGAAGATGACACAGTGATTTTTAGGTTGCCAACATAAACTACAGTATACGCAGGTAATTACAGGCAGTTAACGAACACCTGGCACACAGTAGCTGAAGTACAGATAAGTTAACAAGTAAACAAATAAGCCCAAAGATACAAGTTCTCATATTTTTGGAAATATGTTGCAAACTCTTTTCATCTTCCAAATACTTTTCCTTTCTCAAGTACTTAAACATTTCTGGTTTTTATAGGGCTTTTATCATTGACATGAACAAACACTTTAAAGCTGTTGGTTGCCATTCTAACTTCTCTACAATTCTGGTATTATTCCTTATTTAATTATTTTTATTTTTTTAAATAATAAGGAGACAAATTAAATCTTGATCCAAGCTATGTGGGAGCAGGGTTATTCATAAAATGTCATCTAGAACTCCCTTAAAACTTACCTAGGGACTTCAGTTGTCTTCTATGAGTAACACACTTGAGAAGATAAGTGTAGGTGGCTATGGTGGTATGCTAATGCCGTTCATATCATGATTGTTCTGACATAGATTTAGTCTAGAATTTATGTGCCCAGTATTTTCCCATGTAGAAGTTAAGCACCTTGTCTCAGCTGGTGGACATCCTAGATTGAGGATGGCATAAACCCATCTTCATTGTAAACCCACTTCAGGAATGGGTGGTTAATCCAGCAATAGGTGATAATGAAGGCATGTGTGGTGAATAACTCTCCAGAGAAAGGTTTTGTCTCTGAGCCATTTCCTTCTGAGGCTGAAGGCCAGACATTAGCAGTCTCACTGGATTTCACTTAATGAACAGTTATGTTCTGATGTGCTTGTACTCTCTACTTGCTTAAATACATTCACTCCATAATTTCAATTAGGAAAAATTATCTCTCCACTCTGTGACTACTATGCTTGTGTAGTCTTGTACAATTAAACTACCACAACTTTATTTATAAATTTCTAACTTTTTAGCTGGTTTATATGAGTTTTGAAAGCTGAAGAAAAACCCAGGCTCTAATTTCAGCAATAAGGCACCTGAAGTGTAGATGTGAAGATTTTTCCCATGTAATACAGATGATTACTGTCTTATGAAAAGCAACCTGTGTATCTTTAGTCTTGTTCATGTGCTGTAATCATTTGGGAAAAAAATATTATTTATAACGTCCAAGAGCCTAAATCCCTTACCGTTTAAGTTTGCATATACTACCTGTGCTTAACTTTGACACATACAAGTTATCACAAAAATTTAAGACTAATCAAATTTAGAGGTATTACAGGCTCACAACCTGTTGTAGATAATTCAGGTAAAACTTTTTATTGTTTTTGACAGTCCTAATTACCATTATTATTTGCCAGGACACATCAAATTATATTCTAACCTTTAAAATACAGTGAGAAACAGCCTGAAAAGATACAAAACTTCTCCTGCAGATTTGACAGCAGGGAATAATGTCCATCCTGTCCTGACAATAAATCCCTTAAGAGGCTGAAGGTAAAGAACATGGTGGGGAAAGACCAGGGAAGCAGGTAGCTTGGTTGCATCTTTTAAACAAGGTGACCAGTATTTTGGTCTCACAACTGTGGTGGGACTGAGATGAAAAAAACCCCTCAGTTATTTTCCATTACAATAATGCAGGAAAAATTAAATTGTTTGATAACTTATGGAAATGTTCTGAAACGACAAATGTGAGCTGAAATGTAAGAGGCCCACATCCTCTCATTCCTGCCTTTGGATATTATTAAACTCTCTGTGAGTCTAACAGACTCACAAACATGTTATCAATCATACCAAATGATGGCTGTAGGAGAACAAGATTATGGAGAGTCGCAGACACAGCTGCAGTGTTCGGGTACCATAATTGGTCCCACCCGTGACAAATGCATTGTTTCTTGTAGCATTTGATGGATTAAAATTGTGTAGGCATCACTGAAGCATGCTAATTATTGTGTTAAAAAAAAAAAAATCTCTTTGATTATTCAGTAGTTTTGGGGTAATGTTCAGTGTTAATGAGGATAAAATGAACATGAAGTAGTTCACAGGCATTTTACAATTACCTAAAAAACTGGAGAGGTCAGGACAGACATCCTTTGGCAACTAAGCTTTTATAATGAATAGACAATCATATTCTTTTCAAGTTGACATGCTTGACATGCTTACATTTTGTATGTTTTCGCAAAAGAACAGAAGTACCCTTCTGACAGATAGTCCCGTTGGCTGATCAGTTTTGAAGTAAATATTCTTCTTTTAATGAACGTTTCATAGCTGTCTTGATGATTAGACCATTAATCCATTACTTGATACACTTTTCTGCTGAAGCACTGTTTATGCTTGGTGGAAAGGCAAAAATCTCTTACCTTCATAGTTGTGTATCGTATTGTGGGGTAGTAGAAATGTCCCTGCCTGTATCTTTTGAGAAATAACACTTTCCACTGCAGCCTAAAAATATGTCTGGCATATTGCTAACTTCTATCTGTCTAGATATACTGAGCCTGTCAGAGCTTCTAAAAAAAATATTTTAAAAATATAAAAGTATATTTTTAAAAGTGCATGTGCTGTCAGGGCATCTGAAGAAGTATCTGCCTGTGGTACTTTTGAGAACCCCTGACTGGCTGTATGCAGACCAGCTTATGAGGTCTCTTGCTTCTTGTAGCCACAGTACTGTGGTTATGAGAAATGTTCTGAAATTCTTCAAGTGTTAAAGACATTTCAGCAAAATGAAAATACGTATTCTGTTCAAAGACTTAACTTGGCTTCACACCTGCTGAAGCATGAGTGATTTGCCGTTATCAATGAGAGAGGAATGCAAGATCACACTCTGATTGCAAAACTATAATGAAATATTGGCATGCTAGAATAAATCAGTACCAATGCTTAAGAACCCTCACTCTGTTTAGCTTGGTTTAGACCTGGAAAATTTTCTCCTTGGTAGATATCAGACAGTGTTTCAGTATGCCATGCTATCTCAAATGACAGCTCAATTATCATTTCCTTTCTAATATGTGTTTTCTGAAAAACCTTTAGGACCAAATTCTGCCCCACACAGTCTTTCTGATTTAAAAGGTCATTAGAATCTGCCTGAACACCTCCTTCTTCTGTTATTCTCTCAGGCCTGGAAAAGGCTAAGAGGCATTTGTTGGCTCAGTGAGGCAGATGACTCATAACTTCTGGATATAAGAGGGGGAAGTGGCTGTGTGAAAAGATAGAATCTAGGGTGTGGGCTCAGAAGTCCCAAAGTAGTCATCTTAGCAACAGGCTCAATAAAATGAAACAGCATCAACAGAAGTTTTGAGCTCAAGTTTATCTTACTGTCTTTGTTAATAAAGGAAAATCCCTGAAAGGCAGTGGAATAGGATTTTATGTAACTGTGGACCCTGTGGAGAGCAACTTTCTAAGGTACTTACTCATGGAAGGGAGCACTGAAGACTAATGCAAAAGGTTTCTGCCATATGAGCAGAGCCAGGTCAAACTACTCTTAATTATGGGTTTTCTTGCAAATATTTTGTTGAAATTTCTTTTTTCGTCTATATTATCTGACACCTGCATTTTACCTTGGCTTCACCAAAACAGGTGAATAGCATGCATTATGCCTAGAAATGGAAGCAGAAATATATCTTTGTGTTTTTTTTTCTATGTAGGATAAAAAGAAAATGCATTCAAAGTGATCATAAGAGAAAAATAAACTGATATGATTTAGCTGTGTTTTCCCTCTAAGGTTCTGATTTCCCACATGGAAAAATGTCTCTGTGTATATCATAAAAATAACCTCTCATCTGATTATCTCTATGCCACTGTTAAATTCAATTTACCCTTCTTTAAAAGCATCTAGCTGCTGAGCAGACTTTACTTTGTTTCTGAGCTCAAATCATCTCTTCTGTCTGCAATCCACATCAGGTTGGATTTTTTTCCCATTCCATCATAACACTTCTGATGAGATTCTGATTCTCATTATTTTCAGAGGACCAAGCCTAACAGTGTGCCTCCTTTTATAAAGTTCATATGTTCCTGAAATCTCATCTCCTCAAGACACACTGGTTTCTGTTATATCAAGCTGAGTATGTCTTCCTCACCACAGCTGAATTTCATGTCTGTGTTTAGCAGCTGCTGTCTTTGATATAGATAAATTTTTATTTTGCTAACAAACTTGGGATGTGTTCTTTGCAGTAACAGGAATTGCTTCTATTCCCTTGTATTTTTAGTTTATTGCTTCAAAAATTGCTTAGAATTTAAGGCATATGTAAATTGTCACATCAATCATTCTCAGTGACATTAGCATAGTGAACTAAGATTGAGAGGTTGAGTGCAAGAACGTGCAAGGGAAGCACAAAACTATCCCTGTGTCTGTGCTGTGCAGTTTGCAGAACAGAGACAACAGGATATTGTTTCTCTTTGTAGCAGTTCAAAGCCAAAACAATATGGTTACAGGATCTCTGGGCATTTTATCAGTTTAAATATTTGTGAGAAGATAATAGCAATGCATGTGTAGCCAGAACTTATTGTATTCCACTAATACCTATTTGCCACAACAATCATGGGTCACTGAAATGGGAGTATATTCTAAGTAATTAGGAATGTATTTTAAGAGAAAATAAATGTTGCCTTGAATTCATCTGGGGTTTACAAGGAAGCTTTGTGGTACTTCAGTTAGAAGTACAGGTCAAGCTCACAGTCTGTACTGTGGTATTATATCACATTGGTACTACCATCACCCTAGTTACCTTCCTTCTCTCTGGTTTTACAGCCCCTGTAAATTTATTTATTTATCTAAATATTTTAGCTCATCTCCCTGTGATACCATGTACAGTCAATACTCATGTACATGTGATTTTAAAAATGAAGTTTCTGCAACCTGCTCCTGCTGTTTAATTCAATGAGACTTTATGTTAAATGCTGAATTTTATGTGTCTCCTCATGTCTTAAGAGTTTACATTCACAACTTCCATCTGCCAGGCTAACCTAAGAGTGCCATTCCTTCAGTCCTTTTTTTCAAAATTGATTTCTTTTCTTTCCTTAAAGAAATAACTCAAATTGCCCTCAGTTGAGTAGTTCTAATTAAGAAATATGAATTGCATTTCATATAGCCATCTCTTTGGAACCTAAGCAATTAGTTCATTGCATAATTCTTGCTTAATGTTCCCCTTGCAAGCATTGTAAACGGAGTATGTTTGTAGTTGCAAACAGGTGCAGTCACTAAAGGGTATGGATCATACAAGAGATCTCTGTCAAATACAGAGATCCTTTTCTAACATTTTCTGAGTGCTTCAGGCTTCAAGTCAAAGTCAGAAGGAGCTCATTGGTTTTATAAAGACTAAACATAGAAAATTAAGTGCCAGGGTCCTCTCTTAGGCCATTTTTCATTAATGTGACACAATATAGCTTAACATAAGCAATCATTGATTTACATTAGAGTGATAATGGAATCTATGAGGCAGTATTTTCTTATGTAGAAAAATAAACAATGTCTGAATGCTACTTTTTGTTCTCATTTCCAGTTATTTAATGCTATAGTATTTCCATAGCATTCAGTGCTACAGAAAACTATGTAGACATAAGAGTTACCACATTTTAGGGTAACTGGAAAACAAAAAAAAGATACAAAATAAAAAATAATTAATTAGCACAAAATCTGGGGAAGACCTACTGGAATATCTAGCTCCTTATTTGCCAAGCCTCAGGTGCACCACCTTATCTCTGCCCTCTTCACTGTATTCTGTTACCAACACCACAAATATATTCTCACCCTTCCTTGGAACTGCACTGGACACAAGCTTCTTCCCTGAAAACAGTTTATTCCATGAAAAAATCACTATAATGTCTGGTAAATTTTGTAGCCTCTAAATCTCCTCACCTAGTCTCTTATGCACATAATACCACTTAACACACTACTGTTACCCAACAACTAAATACAGCTCCTGTATGTCTAAGAAACCTCCTGCTGAAGCATCTTTCCCTTGCTGTCTGCATAGCAGAGTATTGAAAAGAGACATTCAGCACCATGAAACTTTTCTTTCACTACACTGAGGTCATCCCCAGACCTCACTCACACATCCTCCCACTAAGTGTTATGTCTCCATCCAATCACCAGCACAGCCTGTTCAGCAGCTCAGCCTTGCCTGTGCACCATTCATTACAGTCATGCCATACAGGTTACATGGTGGCATCCTTACAGATAACCTGTTTTCATCAGTCTGGCTGATGCCCATTTGAGAGGGAAGGCTGGATGAATATATCTTACTAAGTTGTGAGGGGTAAAAGGTCAGGTAGCATTCATCTGAGATTAATAATGCGTTAGATATCCTGAATAAAGGTATTGCTTGTAAGAGTGAGCATTTAGGTAACTGTAGTTGTCCTGCTGGTTGCATTTGAGGCAGTTACAGTTGACTGTATGATCTGCTCTGTAACTATAAATTTGCTTCTCTGCTCCCAGACAGTTGATAGTAATGGAATTAATTTCCCATTATTGGAATTTTAAGTATGATGTTATAAACACAGCCAGAGAGAAATCACAGATAAAATCTGTGTCCTATATTGTGGACTATCCATTAATCAGTAGCACAGGAACTTTTAACATCTGAGAAAAGAAACAATATATGAATTCTTCTTTCTCCTCTTATTTCACTATCTCCTTCAGGATTCAACACTGCCCACTACACCTCTCATCTTTTGACTTCAATTTGACTGGCATACACCTTGGTAACAGTACCTGACATACACTGACAGGTAGATGATGTTAAGCCTCTTGGTCTCTCACATCCAGGTGTTCAGTCATTTTTAAAAAGTCATTCCCTCTGGAAAATGTTCTCAGTTCAGGTAATGTTGAGGTGATCTGTACAGACTTTCCAGGAGCCTTTTTAAATTGAGTTCACCTAGGTCCAGAAGGACGAATTCAGACCACAGTAGGAAACCACGGTCTTGCGAGTGAACCTTGTGCAATATCTGCACCTGTGTAAGGGGGAGAAAATAATCCTCAAGAGCACCACGGGTTCTGGATTCTACAGGTATGTGGGATAAGACACAGAGAGGCAGAAAAGCGTTACCTTACCTCTTGAGCATCTAGCTAGTGCTTTCCTATCTCCTGAATATGCTGGTCAATATTACACAAAGTGGAAAGAGGATGCTCTGAGAAAACTGAGTGAGTTTCCAGTTATTAAGAGCCCATGACAGGAGTCATGCTGTTAGTTCCAGGTGTGCATGAAAGGAGGTTTTAATATCTACCAACAGGGTGATTTATCTATGAATGTACTGACTACAGTGACACCTATATTTGGTGTCTTTACTGTTCTCTATTCCATCAGGAGAGACAAAAAATCTGAATGTATATTATGGAAAACTTTGTAATAGTAGGTAGAATTAATGACCTTTAAAAAAACATAATTCACACTATTGGTTGCAATAGAGCTAGTGGTCCATATATTAAAAGTTATGATGAAAAAGCTGTGTGAGTTTTTTCTCTGCCAGGCTTCTGTCACTGTGGTTCAACACTGGAAAAATGTCCGCAGAGCAGAGGTTACTGGAAGATAGCCACTGAGCCAACCCAATTGAATTCTTAGAGGTCCTAGGAAAGAAACTTGGCAGACGGAAGTCTTTGAAGTTAGGCAGCATTTATGCCGATTATTATCAAGGCTGCACTGTACTGCATTTCAGACTGAGATTGTTGTTTGTTTTCTAGTACAGCCTATTTTAAGTTGTTTGTTATAATGAAGGTGAACACAATAAAAGCTATTGCATAAATGTTATAAATAATATTATTTACATAGTAAGACATCAAGGAAGGAAACCTGCTGGCTGAAAGACCTGCTGAGTGACTGTATGGTCAGCCTTTAAGGAAGAAAAATGAACAGTCCTGGAAAATCTGAGCCTCAAAGTTGCTGCAGATAGTCATTCACTGAAGAAGTAGTGGAAAAGTGCATAATTTCTGTCATCTGGCCCACAAATAACCTTTGGAGTCTGTATCTCACTATATCAGTTACTTGTCATCTCAACTACTTGGCCATTGCTATCAAAGTGCTACTAGTGCTGAAAAAGGGGGTTAGAAATGCACAGTAGAAATAACTTTAGTCCCGCCGGACAGGTGCTTGGATAGGTTTTCCTAATCAATTGTCTTTATAATGTTTCCTCAGTCAATATGAACTGAACTCTTCTGAGAGCTCTAATGAGATTGTCTAAGGATGCATTGAAAATAACACCCTGAGGGATTGCAAGGGGTAACCACTGCAGTTATGCAAGTATCTGTTCCTCTTTTTAAACAACACAAGGCTCACTGCTTTTTTCCCAAATCAGTTCAAAACAACATGGTAAAATCCACACACGTTGAGACTCTCATCTAGTGATTTTTCTGCTTACATGTGGGCGCTGTGAAAAGTGACATCCTAAGACACAGCTCTGCCCAGTTTTTTGTAGGCCTATGAATCCAGCAGCACCCAGATCCAGTATGCTGTTCTCTTGCTGCCAGGTGTGGCAGATTTACTGGTGCCCAGCCTGTTCACGGCTGGGCTGGGGTCTCTGCATAAGAACTGCCATCACTGCAGGTACTTTAGTGGAAGCTTTATCCCTTTGGCAGGCATATCCATTTGTACCACAACAGGCTGTGGTGCAGGGGCAGAAGTAGCAGTCCTTTTTCTCCTGCCAATAAGATGGCGTTCTCTTGACTTACTGTAAATGTAGAGAAAGTTAAGGCTGCAGGTATTGCAATATTTATTTAAATGCTACTTTCTTCTTCTGTTCTTAAATGGAATCAGGGACTGTAGCAATTGACCAGTGCAGTGTTCCAAGCAGCCTTGGCAACAACAATAACATGAAAAAACAATGCCTCGCTGTTCCATGTTTGTGGTTGGTGCAGGATGTCTTGCTTCATTGCAATAACTTGGAGTACTCTGGATGTTTTATACCTCTCATTCCTCTGAATCAGTGCACGCTGCCTCATGATGGAAAGAATGTGTTCAAGATTGTAGTTATGATTGTACTGCAACTCTGCATAGAGCTGTTAAAGTCAAACCTTCATGATTGTTCATTTTCCACTTCTGTGATGCCAGTAATATTGTCTCTGTGAGTTCCTGTTTTGGTAACCAGCACAGTAATAGAGCTCAAAACTCCTTTAACAGTTTTACAGTTCAGTTCTGTATAGGAACCTATGCTGAAGGGCAAGCAGCATGTGAGTCATGATGAGGAGAATACATCTTATGACAGCATGCACATTTGTGGTCCTGTTTATCCAGTATTTCTTTCAGTGATTTAATAGCAATATAAAGTGTAAATCATAGTCTCCTGCCAGTAAACCAGAGCAGTCAGAAGGATGGTGAAAGCAACAGGAGCAAAATGGTGGAAGCAGTGCTGGTATTTGCCACAGCTCACTTGAGAGGTTCTGCCACTGTAGTGCGCATGGCCCCATGGCCCTTCTCCCACTCTCCTGTGCAATGCAAAGGAAGGTAGAGAAGCAGTGTGGGGAAAATGCAGCCTAAACATCTTAACTGGTGCCATCATGTTTCTTCCATCTCTTATAATGAGGCTTATATTTCATCTTAACATCTTTTTCTCTCCTTCTCCTCATCCCCATGGGATGATTTTCCAAAAGGAAACTCACTTTATTTTTTTAAAAAATGTCTCTTTTGGAACCATAGAGAAAATCAGATGAAAATTAATTACACTGATTTACATCTAAGAAAAGGAAAAAGTTAAGATTACAGTAAGGTGTAGGAATTGTCAGTGAAGCCTTACTTTAGTTAGCCTAAAAACTTAACTGTCCATTCAGTAAATAAGAAAAAAAATCTGCCCTAGAGAATCAAAATCAGTGTATAATTTCATAAAAATACCTTGCTTGAAAAAATGCAGTCATTAAGACCACACTTATTTAGTGAAATACATTTAGGTGTGTATGAAGAAAGAAAATCTTTACAAAAATCACCCTCGGGATCTCTGCTCATGGTTTTGTAGATACAGACTTGGATGTGTGCCCTCTAAAGTCCATGCAGAGCTTTCTTTTCAAAGGATTTTGGACTGAAACTGTGAGCAGCTGAGGACTGGGACAATCCATGGCACTATACAGATAGGATGAAAACATTCTGGTCAGGAATCATTTTTGCTACTTTAAAGTTATTACTTATGGTCCATTTCTAAAGGGATCGTGAGTCTCATTAGTTGGTTAACACATCAGTGTTTCCATAAAAAAAAGTTCCTTTCTCCTTTGCATTGTTTGCTCAGTACAGCAATCACTTCCTGCCCCAAATACTTGGGGAACTTTCTTGCACTACATCACAATTTTTATTTATTTTTTAACCAGTTTAATACATTTTTTTTTCTGATTAGAAGCGTGGCTAGTGAAAAAATGAGCTAAGTTTATGGAAATACCAAAGTACGATATTTCTGAAACATTAATTTTACAAGTAATTATTTTCTATGTGTATGTTTCAACTACCTTTTCTGTGTTGAAAGGGTCGAAATCTTGACTCAGGCAATGAAGCCTGTCTCTGAATGGCTCTGCTGTGACAAGGCAGTGGAATGTATCAATCACCGTGTGCCTCCTATAGACAAGGTTGGAATCTGGCTCATTAAAGGCAAAAAAAAAATAAATTAGAAATTATCAAGTAAGAGCTAATGACAGTGTCAGTTGTAGTTATTGTGACCATCTTCTGTGATGATAGGCAAGCTGGCTGTTGCATGCACTTCTCAAACAAAGGAACTCAGGTGAAGGTGGAGGTGGTACTGCTTTTGGGGACCACATAAGGGGGCCATGCTTTGCATTGGATTTAGCCATGTAACAGTATACTGAGAGAAGATCACATACTAAAATCTCGATTGTGGTTTTGAACAATTTTGTGACTTTATAATTCAATATGAAGTTTAGATAGAAACCTTAGTAATAATAGGATGATGATTGTATTTTAGAAAACAGTAAAATTCACAGGATATAGGTTATTCCCTGGAAACTGTGAATAGTCAAGGGTAGAAAACCAAACATTTAATATTACAGTAACTATTATGCATCTTAGAGAAATGAAGGCTAATAAAATAACAGATTTGTTTCATTAGAATAAAAATACATCAAGTATGCAATATCTTTAAAGAAATTAAAACTAATAGTGATCAAATAATTTAATTTTTAGAGTGCTTTGGATGCTTTACTGTAGAAAAGTTCACTAATATGTCCTTAGGGAGAGGGGGAAATGGGAGCCCCTCATTTCATCAGAAAGCCACAGGCATTTGACAGATCAGAAAGTGAAAACCTTGCCCATAACTTTGAAGAATATTCTCTTTTTATAGATAGATTCTTATATGTCTATGAAGTCCCTGCATTCCCTTTTTTTATCTTTAAACATTTGCATCTTGCTTGCATATTCTTCAGAGGAGGCATAGGTTATACAGTACTTATTTTTAATTAGCTATCTGGCCAGTTTTGCTCACTTCAGATTTTTTAGCAGTGTGTTAATTTACAAGAGGAAAAAAATTAGTCACATAGAGAAGACTGGAAATGATTCATTGACCCAGAAAGTCTGCTGGAAACAATGGTAGGGGTTTTTATTCTGTATTAATTCAGCAGCTTTGAAATGTGTCACTTTATAGAGTTACTTAATGATTTGTTTTCATCTCTACTAGTACAAAGCTTTTAGTGTGCCTGACTTTAGTAAAGCCTTTGTTTACTGCTTTGTGTATTACAAAAGAAATTAAAATGATACAGTCTCAAGATATCTAGAACATTGGTGCACAGTCCAAAAAAACAACTTAGAAAAAAGGAGAATTATCCTTACAGTGAAATGCTCCGTTTGACTTGAAGGAGGAAGCTGTGAGGACATGGAGATGTTTCACCCAGGAGGTATTCTAAATGTGACAGCTAAGTAATGAGAGGAATTTCAAAGGGGAACTGCTCCTATTAAGTTCAAAAGCAGTTTGTTTAACCTTGTTTAGTCAAATTTAACCATGTAGTCTTTTTTATAAAATGTTTACAAAGAAACTAGCTCTCTGTCTGTGGCACAGTGCTGTCCGTGGTACAGTAGTTTTACTGTCCTCTTACTTGAGCTGTCTTAAATGTTTATAGCTGCCCACTGAACCTTGGGAATGGAACGGGAAGCAGAGCCTCCTTCTTGTAACAGTGGCAGTCATTTCCATTTTTAAATTAAAATTATTTATAGATTTAAAATGCAACAAATTTGTTTGCATAGTTCCTCCATGCTCAGGGCTGTTAGCCAGCATGGGGGGCAATGTTGCAGCAGTCCTTCTGCAGAGGTGGAGCAGGACCTGCTTCAGAAAGGAGTTGTGTCTGTGAAGGATTTCCAAGGTTCTGGAGCTGGACTGGAAGGCTATTGATAGCTAGCAAATGTAAAAGGATTTGGTGTGAACTTCCTTTCAGAAGGGGGGAATAGGTGGGGCTATAGCTTGATTAATTATTAATTATATTATTTAATTTCTTAGCATTCATGGTCCAGAAGATGCATTGTAGTTCTGTGTTCCTAACATAAAGTTGGATTACATCTAGAAATTACAATACCTGTAATGGCGAAATCATGGCAAATAAATGCTGTAAGTAGAAAGATTAAGCATACTTCAAAAGACCGAAAAGAATCTCCACAAATACATTTATAATCCCCCTTCATATTTCCTTGTTCTGTCCTTTAGGGAAGCCACTGAAATTTGAGAGTGAAGGTTACATGCAAGAGCATTAGCAATTCTTAATCTCTCTTCTAATTCACAGAAATCCCAAACATCAAATCAAGAAGCTAATTAAAGACACAATTCCAATTACAATGAGTTTTTGTATTGAAAGTAACTCAAAAATTGCATAATGAGCCTCCATTATCTCTCAGTGATTTCAGAACAAAAGTAGCTGGTCCATTAGGAAAAGATAAACTTCCTCCTACAAAGTCTCACTCTGCAGTACAAGTATGTGATTTAAAAACTAAGTTTTAAAGCTTATACATACAATGTTTGTTAGTCCTTCCCAGAGCAGCATAGTTGGTGGTTCTGTCCCTCAGGTTACTGCTACATGTGACATCAAACTTGACACAGCAAATTTTCCCACTAGTCCTCGAGAGTTTTTATCCTGCCAGATGCCTCCCCTCAAGCACGTACAGAGCTGATTCAGTAGCGTGTGGTCTCCCCACCACTCTGTGGTGCTCTTGTAGTGTTTCAGATGTTCAGTATCAGATCTTGTGGGCTCTAGTTGTGTGGTCCTTCTCCAAGACGAATATCCATTCATGCTTTAAGACAGCAATGCTTATAATGATAATGAAATGCATACTTAATGTGCAGTTAATGAATGTTTTCTGTAAGATTCAGTTTGGTATATATCTAGCATATCCACTGCCTTCTTGGGAATTTTAGAAAAACATCAACTATGACCATCTATGGACTTGTACAAATAATTGACTCATACAGACAATTGATAAAGGATAGAAATACCAAGCTACTGTTGGAGGCATAGATTTATAAAGGGCAGGTCCTGTTAACAAGCCTGATCTCCTTCTCTGACAGGGTGACCCGCTTGTTGGCTGAAGTTAAGGCTGTGGGTGTTGTTTATCTTAACTTTAGTAAGGCATTCGACAGTTTTTCCCACAGCATTCTATTAGAGAAATTGACTGCTCTTGGCTTGGATGGGCAGACGATTTCCTGGGTAAAAACATGGTTAGGTGGATGAGTGAGTCCAAAGAGTTGTGGTCAATGGAGTTAAATCAGTTGGCGCCCAGTCACAAGTGGTGTCCTCTAGGGCTCAGTACTGCAGCCACTCCTGTTTAACATCTTCATCAGCAATTTGGATAAGGGGATAGAGTGCACCCTTAGTAAGTTTGCAGATGACACCAAGCTGTGTGGAAGTGTTGATCTGCTTGAGGGTTGGGGAGCTCTACAGAGGGATCTAGATAGGCTGGATCTCTGGTCCAAGTCCAGTTCCATGAGTTTCAATAAGGCCAAATGCTGGCTCCTGCACTTCATCCACAACCACCCCCAGCAGCGCTACAGGCCTGGGGAGGAGTGGCTGGAGAACTGCCAAGAAGAGAAGGACCTGGGAGTGTTGATTGACAGATGTCTGAACATGAGCCAGCAGTGTGCCCAGGTGGCCTAGAAGGCCAACTGCATACATGTCAGGGACTGTATCAGGAATAGCGTAGTCAGAAGAAGCAGGGAGATGATTATTCCTCTGTACTCGGCTTTGTTGAGACCGCACCTCAAATACTGTGTCCAGTTTTGGTCCCCTCTCTACAGGAAGGACATTGAGGTTGCTGGAGGGGGTACAGAGGTGGGCTAACAAGCTGGTAAAGGGTTTGGAGCATGTTTCTTATGAGGAAAGGCTGAAGGATCTGGGGCTGTTTAGCCTTGAGAAACGAAGGCTGAGGGGAGACCTTATTGCTCTGTACCGCTACCTGAAGGGAAGTTGTAGTGAGGCGGGAGTCGGTCTGTTCTCCCTGGTGACAAGCGATAGAACAAGAGGAAATGGCCTGAAGTTGAACCAGGGGAGGTTCAGGCTGAA
>JANHFX010002608.1:72815-93332 GCA_027560015.1 Chloroceryle amazona
CAGTCATTCTCCAAAATGCCACCCAAAATGCCACTATAAACCTAGTTTCCTGCAGAAAGCAACAGGTCAAGAGTAGTTACTTCAATTAGGATTGTGTTGAACCTAATTATCTCTCTTTGTTGACTACTCTAGGGATAGTGGAATTAACAAAGATAATCCACAGCCCATGGATCAGCCTAGACTACTGAATTTTTCTTTGCATAGTATTAATGTCACTCATTTAGTTTTAATTTCCACACAATGAAGCTACTAACAACATTTACATACTTGTAATAAAATACATCTGTGCAGAAATAGACTTGGATTTTACTCTTAAAATCATGTCTCAGCTTAAAAGTGGAAAAAATGAATGCTTACAGGGTTTAGGCTTCTCAGTTTCTCTTGAAAATGGCGAATCATTTAAACAAAGGAAAAAGGAGAGAAGTTTTCAAAACAGTTCAAACCATACAACACATCGTGACAGTCTATGATGATGTCAGAAAGTGATACAAACCATTCCCTGCTTATTGTGTGATTTTTGACTTTCTGTTTACCCATAACATTGTCCAACATTTGTTGCTAGCTTCCACATTGAGAGAGAACTTGGATAACCACCTTCTGCTTCAACTCTTGAGCTCCTGACCTTGAGTATTGAACTGTATTATTGATAAATAAAGGATGAGTTGAGAGCTGTGGGGACACATTTCAATTTTTCATATTGAAATTGGGGAATTGAGCTAGAAGATTCTGGCGCAGTTCCCTCATAACAGAGTTTTAATTCAGAGCTGACACAAAGTATTGCATTTAGATGTTGTCATGATACTGCTGAAGTAAAAGCCATCTTTTTAAAAACAACTAAAAAACTCAACACCACAAATGAAATTTAAGAGTGTTTCTGAATCTGGACTATTTGCTCAGTATGTTTAGCTGAAAGACCAAATTTAAATTACCGAGGTTGTTACAAATTAATCTACTGGCCTGACTTTGATATGCCAGAGCACCTTTTCCTCAGAGAAGGCAACAAAGTGTCTCTAGTTCGGAAGTATGTTCTGCTTTTATGACTGAATGATACCTTCTGCTTTAACTTGGTAAGCCCTGAAGTGGTCGGGCAGTTGGACTAGCTGATCATTTTATGTCCCTTCCAACTGAAATATTCTATTCTAATCTAGTGTAGGCTACTCTGTTCTACTCCTAGTCTATTGTATTCTAAAGGTGTTTGTGTAAAGAAGTAAACTTTGGAGATTGTGGTTGGTTCCCAACTATGGATGAGAAGCAGTAACATTTTAACCTATTATGAACTGGTACAAAGAGAAAAAAACCTGTTCAGTATCATTTCCATGTTTGTTTTGTTTTGTTTTGTCTTTTCCTGATTTAGGTGCTTTAATTCAGCCAGTTTCATGACATGCTTACTTCTGTCAGGATTCACATCTATTAGGTTTATATTGTCTTAATATCAACCTGGCACAGCTGAATATACTGCAGATATCAATAAAAATGTAACACTCAGCACAAAGGACATGTAAAATATTCATGTTGGTTTGCACGTCATTGGAAGTATCCAAAGGAGAAGGCAGGAGTTTGATATCTTCCACTGGGAGTGTGTTTCCTTTATACAGTAATAAAATTATTCATTGTATTCATTAGATTAGTGGCTCTTTTACAGCTGCTATGGGATATATGCACTTTTAGTTATGACTTTTTTTTCTCTTACTGGGAGGAATATTTAGAAAATGTTAATTGTTGATGAGGTAATTTAGACTGGAACTGTGTTGTACAGAATTAGTATCTACTGACATTTTACATGTTTCTAATAAGAGGTTAACTTTGCTGTTATTTTCCTCAGTTTATCACATAAGGTAAGCAAGCAGTAATTGTTACATCTGTTTCCATCATTAGCTAGCAGTTCTTTTATGAGTTGACATTTTGCATGGGAGAGAGTGAGCAATTGCAAAATAAAAGGATTTTTCCTTAGTTTGCAAATATCTGAAGGCAGTTCTGATTAGTTCTGGATTCTTTTGAACCTCCATTATTTGAAAGAGCTGAGACCTTTAGTTCAACCATTTGTCAGACTCAATGGAACATCAAACAGTCAAATGAAAATACACGAAAACCACATGTTAAAAAAAAATCTACATGTGAAAAAAAACCCTTTAATCATACTCATCATCTCTTCCTGAAACCCAAATGACACATCCAGTTTTTATATATCTCCAGTGAAATATAATACTAAAATCTCTGGTAACAAATTGATAAACAACTAACAATTTAATAAAACATCATAGTGGACATTACATACTCAATTTAAAAATTCAGGCTTTATATACTTCAGTTGTCTACTTCCTCTTTATCCCCCATCTGAACTTTGAAAAGGGCACATTTGAACTTATATTTATGCCCATTCAACACTTTTGTGTAAATTAGTTGCATATGTACATTTCTGCATGCTTTCTGTGTGTAGATGAGGGAATGTAAATGTGGAGACGGTTTTTTTGTGCTTCATGAGGATAGGATTTTAGAAATGCAGCCTTGGTGCATTGACTGTAAGCTGCTTTATTTGTTTACATACATCTTAGAGGTAATGCTTTTAAAACGTGGCATAGATTCAGCAAGAAAAAAAATGGTGCAAAACATACTGATAACTCATTCCAAAATATAGGCTTGCTTAATCATTGTATGATCTGCAAAGGCAGAGCCTGCATTCTGAAAATTCCTTGCTGTGTTCTTTTTCTCCCTCAGACAATTAAAAATGTCCCACATTTAATCACCTAATAGAAAAAAAGGGCTTTATCATCTGATTGAAAATACTAAAATCCTCTTAGAATCTGTGACTTGCACTCCTTTCTTGGGAGTGTGGAAGTGCTGCAGTAGTTGTGTTGTGGTGGTGTTCTTCCCACTCTCCCCTCTTCCCCTGCCCAGCATTTGGAGAGTGGAGAATACTGAGAACTGTAAGGCTTACTGTGATTTTGAAAATTTCAAACTCTGTTGAAGTTCCTATTATATCATTATTAGATTTCTTGCTATTATAAGATTGTTTTCTACCTTAGTCCACTCAAAATAAAGCACATAAAAAGAATGTTTTAACCATGAAGTCATGTGGTGAGCTATTATGAAACATCAGTCTGAAAGACATGTCAATATACATTCTTATACTTGCTCAACCTTTTTGTGCTTTTTAACAAAATTCTTTCACGTTCTTATGAATAAGCATTGTTTCCTAGCATTGAGATGTTTCAAGAGTAGCTGTTAAAATCTGTCAAAATATGCAAGTGAAAACAAATGTGTTAATGGAGATCATAGAATAAAGGAGCCAAGTAAACTCGTTTGAAATTAATTCATAGGTGTAAAAGGTGTCATGGATGCACACTACAGGTTTTTATGTACTTAAATCAATGCAGGTTAGTGAGCAGTGTGTTCACTGATGGCAGTGGAATGTTTTAGTTTTATGGATGTGTCTGATTTATGTGAATCTGATTGCCAGAGAGCGGGAGAATCCTGCTGGATTCTCGAGATATCTGCTTTGTGTTAAAAAGAATGTAAAATGTTTATCTATACACAAAAATTCAAAACAAAGGAAGAAATGAACAACTGAAGAAATAGCTATAATATTTTACAGTAATTTGTTACTTTGTTTGATCATGTATAATTTTAACCAGTAATATTTTGATTACCAAGCCCAAACTATATTTTATATTAAAGGAGGAATTAATTTGATTTGCAGTATGTTTTCTTTCTTACATGAAGCTGGAGATTTCAGAGATTTAGGCATGGTTTAAAGTTGAATGTACTTGGTTTTGTTTTGTTTTATCTGTTTGTTTGTTTCCTATGTTTGTTTTGTTATTTTATTTATTTATTTGTTTTCCAGGGGAATTAAATTCATGTTTCTATTAGAAAATAATAAAAAAAAAGATTTATTTTTCTTTTTTTAAGATTAAACAGAGACCTTTTACGTCTTTTGCAGCTACTAATTCATCACACCTTATCTTTGCACACAAGCTTTGGCCATAAAAATAGTCATTTCCTTTATCCATCATGTCATATTTTAGGGCAGGCTAAAAGTAACACAATGCAAGTCAGGATATTGCCACAGTGAAAACATCTTGCATTTCCAACGTTTGGAATATATTAACCTTGCAGTCTCCTTTCCTTGCAAAGGTATTGTGCTGGTTTCCCTAACCTCAAAACTATGTTAGAAGAACTGCACCCGAGGTTGGTTACCAGAATAATATAAATATAACTACATCTTTTTGAAATTTCTTCTTGCAATTGCTGTAATTTCATATATCTTCTGTTTTTTTCACAATACTGAGTACTGCTTGGCTTTGCTCTAGAATAGTTGTGTTCCACCCTGAAGTCTTTGTTGTTACACTATATACATAAAGCTGGCTTTAATAATTTCGAAAAGTATGTATGCGTGACAGTGGAAACTTTTCAACAGCCATATGTAAATATCCTGAGACTAGGTCTATTATCATAAACCAACCTGGAAGCAGAAATGTTTTGTGGAACTAAAAACTGCAGAGAAAGAAGACCTCTTACTTTGTAGCTGCATTCTGAAACTCATACAGAGGCATCACTGCTTTGGAGAGTTCTTGTTGGTTAGATGTGGAGATCCTATACTTTGTCTTATCTCAGCTTTGCATTTTGCTGACAGATGCCTCACATAAATCACTTACTTACTGCTGTCTGTTAGCTGACTGATGCACACATCTGAAGGGCAACCAGGGCTTTCTTGCAGCTTAATTAGACTGAATGGAGCTTTGCCCTTTTTAGGATTTCATCCTGGAATCTCAAAGGATATTGAGGATCCTCTGTGTGTCCATTTAGAAAAGAATTTTCGTGTGTGTTAACTTTACATAATGATGTAGGTGAAAAATACTTAGGTGAATTTGAATATTTTGTTTCAGTGTATCACTAATATGGGATAAATTACATATTGTCTGTGAAATCTCTTTGCAAGTATGTTTGTCATGATAACCTATGTCATGCATCCGGGAGGAGGTGTTGAGTGCTTGAAAGCTGATATAGCAGTGTCATTAACTCATGACCTCTAAATAAAAAGATGCATCTTGAGAAATACAGAAGTAAACCATAGCAGTGAAGAACTGTAGAACCAACAGAACTTGTACTCCTTTTCTTTAGTAATAGTTTAGTGCTGCAGAATTTGTTCAGCAGAAGACTTGAAGAGAAATAGACAATGTTGATAGAAATATTCTACAGGATATCACCCTAGGAATCTATGTTAAAAACTAAGAGGTATGCAAAGCAAAACTTTTGTCTCCATTTTGCTTGCTAACGTGTAAATTGCTGTAGAAGTAACCCTTTGTATAGTAAGACTTTTAGTAAACTATGTTGTGATCTATGCTTCTTTCCAGGCTGAAGGTCTGGAGGTGAGAATATGATCTGTTTAAGATAAAGTAAGCATATTTGATATTTATTTATTTTTTATTTATTTTGCGGGATATATCCTTTTATTGAAGGAATTATTTATTATCTTTTGTGGATTTTTGCTGTTATTTGGGTAATGGGTTCTTTTGTGGGGAACTAGAAAAAGAGAGAGAAGAAATCCCATCTGCTAAATGTTTATAAAGTGTATATTTTCAAATCATATTGTGTTGTAGCTATGTTTCATAGACCAAACACATCAAAGGACTTTCTATTGTAGCCACTGCAGCTTACCTTGGTGTTCCTCAGTTCATACTGATCTTTCACAGTCAGGCCTAACTTATTTATACTCTATTTAATGACATGCAATACATCATTTCTGAATAGATGCAAACAGGCAGAAAATTGGAAATGCAAGCTAAAGAGATACAGGTGGGTGTTATCACATAGGCAGAATTTGGTTTTCTGAAATTACAATTATGACACCCCTGGATGATCTCTGATCCTGCCATATTATGATACGACAGATGTATATTTGCTGTGATTTCTCTAGTGATGCTCGTTGTTGCTTTCTTGTCAGATTTAATAGCAAAGCAACTGGACAGACTAAATTGAAATGATTTATCCTCTATGAATGTCATAGTAAAAGTACGCTGTCACAGTAACAGGCTAGGCTTTCTCATACATTGAAGTTTGCACACACAGTAGTTTTTTACAACTTGGAACCACATCATGTTTCATGTTGCCACTGGTACTATTATATTTTACAGAGTGACTTTCATGACGCCATTCCCTCTGCTCTTCCTTTTGCCTCCTCCTTTCTTCAGTTCACCAAGGATAAATGTTATTCCACAAGGTCTCATCCTTTTCTTGCTAAAAGGATCTTTTTTAGGACTCTAGTAAATGTTCTAAGTGAACATATTTTATCCTTCTTTGTCCCTAAAATGGTTTATCTGTAAAAGAAAAGACAGTTCTCTGTGTTACAGTAAAGTGGACATAAGGTAGTAAGGTATTGCTGGTAGATGGAGAGGAACATACAGAATTTGAGAATAAACTTTCCCCTCTTTTAGTTTTGAGTTCTATCCATGTTTATGGTCCTTTTTTTTTTCTGGAATTTGTAAGATTTAATTTCTTAAATTGACTCATATGCTTGTTGCATCTATTGTATCGAAGTAACTGTCTCTGTGATGAGTTCTAGCTGCATCAATGATATCAAAATATCCATTTCATGCTGCTAGAAAAACAGACTCATTCAGGAATGAATTATTTATGGCAAAAGTTTAGAACACTATGTCAGAAGGTGTGAAAAAGCTTCCAATGACCTCTCACAAGTCAGTATTTCACCTGTTTGATCTTTAACAAAGATATATAAATTTTAAAGAGTGAATTTTAAAGGAATATAGTAAGAAAGACTTTGTTAAATGTGCTTTTTTTGGTAAGGTACCTGAAAATAATGATTTCTTCCACATGATCAGTGAAAACAACAATAAAACACAATAGCATAATGCAACTCTATAGTATTTCATGACAGTTTTAGCCACCTGCCACTATATAAATTACATACCCACTGACAGATAGTGTGTGAATGACTCCTTATCACAGGATCACAGGGTGTCAGGGGTTGGAAGGGACCCTGGAGATCTTCGAGCCCAACCCCACTGCCAGAGCAGGACCATATAATCCAGCACAGGTCACACAGGAACACATCCAGGTGGGTCTTGAAAACCTCCAGAGAAGGAGACTCCACAACCTATCTGGGGAGCCCGTTCCAGCGCTCTGTGACCCTGACAGTAAAGAAGTTCCTCCCCATGTTAAGGTGGAACCTCTTGTGCTCCAGATTATATCCATTACCCCTTGCCTTATCAAAGGGCATGAGTGAGAAGTGGCTGTCCCTTTCCTCCTGACACTCAGCCCTCATATTTATAAACATTTATCAAATCCCCTTTCAGTCTTCTCTTCTCCAGACTAAAGAGCCCCAGGTGTCTCAGCCTTTCCTCACAGGACACGTGTTCCAGTCCCTTCATCCTCCTTGTAGCCCTCCGTTGGACTCTCTCGAGTGGATCCCTGTCTCTCTTGAAGTGGGGAGCCCAGAACTGGACACAATATTCCAGGTGAGGTCTCAGCAGTGCAGAGTAGATGGGAAGCAGAGCCTCCCTTGATCTGCTGGACACGCTCTTCTTAATGCACCCCAGGATGCCATTGTTGGATGCACATTGCTGTTCCATGAGTCCTTCACCACCTCCCGTGTCTCTAGCCTGGGTAAGAGGAGAATCAAGGGGGACTTCATCACTCTTCACAGCTACTCGAAGGGAATCTGTAGTCAGGTGCGGGTTGGGCTCTTCACCCAGGCAATTAGTGACAGGACGAGAGGGCATGGCCTGAAGCTGCACCAGGGGAGGTTTAGGTTGGATCTTTGGAAGCACTTCCTCATGGAAAGGGTGATTAGATACTGGAATGGACTGTCCAGGGAGGTGGTGGAGTCACCATCCCTGGAGGTGTTGAAGGAAAGATTGGACGTGGAGCTTAGTGACGTGGTCTAGAGAGACCGTACTTTGGCCTTTCAGTACTTCAAGGGGCCTGTCAGAAAGATGGGGACTGACATTTTAACAGGGCCTGTTGTGATAAGACAAGGGGTGATGCTTTTAAACAAAAAGAGGAAGATTTAGACTAGAGAGAAGGAAGACATTTTTTGCACTGAGAGTTGTGAGACCCTGTACCAGGTTGCCCAGCAATGTGGTTGCTGCCCCATTCCTGGAACTATTCCAGGTGAGGTTGGTTGGAGCTCTGAGCAACCTGCTTTTGTTGCAGATGTCCCTGCTCCATGCAGGGGGGTTGGACTAGATCACCTTGAAGGGTCCCTTCAAACCCAAACCATTCTGTGATTCTGTGATTTAGAATCATAGAATCTTTAGGGTTGGAAAGGACCTGTAGGATCATCAAGCCCAACCTTCATCCTAACATCTCTCTATCCATTAGACCATAGCCTAGAAGTGGCGTTGTTGTGAGCGAAGTGCATGACCCAGCACTTGGCCTTGTTAAACCTCATCCCATTGACCTCAGCCCATCACTCCAGCCTGTCCAAATCCCCCTGCAGAGCCTTCCTACCCTCCAGCAGACCGACACTCCCACTTAATTTCATGTCATCTGCAAATTTACTGAGGGCACATTTGATCCCTTCATCCAGGTCATCAATAAAGATATTAAACAAGACTGGTCCCAAAACTGAGCCCTGAGGGACACCTCTTGTGACTGGTTGCCAACTGGACTTAATTCCATTTACCACCACTCTCTGGGCCCACACATCCAGCCAGTTTCTAACCCAGTGAAGAGTCTGCCTGTCCAAGCCAGGAGCCACCAGCTTCTCCAGCAGAATGCCATGGGAAATAGTGTCAAATGCCTTAATGAAGTCCAGGGAGACAACATCCACCACTCTTCCCTCATCCACTAGGTGGGTCACCTGACTATAGAAGGAGATCAGGTTGGTTAAACAGGATTTGCCCTTCATGAAGCCATGTTGGCTGGGCCTGATCCCCCTGTTGTCCTGCACTTGGCGTGTGATCACCCCCAAGATGAACTGTTCTATAATCTTCCCTGGAACCAAGGTCAGGCTATCCTTGAATCAGCACCAGGACACTGCAAAAACAAGCTGCACAGCTCTTACCCTGCTTCACCTGATAAAGCCCTCTTCTCCTTGTTGCATTAGGAGAGATACAGGCACTCATTTATCCGTATAAATGCATTTCTGAGTCTACATTCCTATCTGTCTGAAGGTAAAGTCCAAGAAAGCTCTCAGCTCATAAGGGACAGTTGTAGGTACTTTCACAGTTGGAAAAAAATTGAGGTTAAGAAAGCTGACTCACTGGCTAATAACGTCTTGTTCATTATCTAGACTTACAGCATTTTAATTTTCTTGAGACTGTTATATTCTATCTTCACTTATTCTGATACAAGCTAATGAAGAGTCAGCCAATTTTCTTTTTATGAGGAAAAAAAAAGGAAAATAATAATTACAAATGACATTGCTCCTTAGCAGTAGGTGCTTAGTGCTAATATATTTAATATTGCACTACTACCAGAGGAAATACTCTTGTATTGGCTCTCAGTACTTGTTGTTATTGCCAAAGCATGCATTCCTACATCATATTAAGTTAGTGAAACAGCTTTTCTACTGTAGCAGATTTTTAATTTTTTTCAGATCGTTGGATAAAAATTTATTCTGACAGCTCCATGTTTGGTCCATCACATTTGCTAGCTGTTCTCAGGTTGCTAAGCAGTTTCTTGCATGTCCTTCCCCGATTTTAAAATGACGACTTTTGATTCTTCAAGACTTCAAGTTTATTAATGCTTTTTGATTTCTTTTCACAGTACCTCTATACAATGGAATATTAAGTATACAGAGCAAAATATTTGTCCGTCTTCTTCCCTGAAGTTACATCTGTACCTCAGTATGTTACCAAATAAAACAAAATTCAAATAAGTCCTGCTATCATATATGGAACTGATTTAAAATTTCTGGGCAATTGGGAACTGATACTACCTGGTAAATATATGTTTTATTTGTATTTGTATGCTTTCCAAGTGAACAAAGAGAGAGTATGTTATACAGTATTAGCAGGAAAAGGAAAAAGAATATACTGGAAGAGAAATGAACTCATCTTTTACTCAACTGATCTATGTGTTTGGATGAGATTCTCTGGCTTTAAATAGGAGAGAGATTCTGATGCTTTTGCTATAGCTGAGACATTTTTAACACCTTTTTGCTATCAAACTTTAGGGTCATATTTCCCCAGAATACCATGTAGATAGGGTCTCTCTCTTTTATCCAGAAAGTCATTTTCAAGAAACTTATAGGGATTTCATACTTCTGATGTCTTTTCTTCCATATCGAATGTGAATTAAATTGGCAGATGACTCTGTGTCTTGTAAGAGGAGGACACAAAAAGTGTATGTACATATGCATAGATGCAATTTGATGGTCAAGCCTTATCTGTGTAAGAAGCAAGGCTACAAAATGTTAAGAGATTCTAGTCCTTCCAAATCCGGTTTTGTCCTTAATCTATTTATTTTTGCTATGTGCAGGAGAAAACAATCAAAGAATCTTAAGAAAAACAAACAGAATACTTAGCCACAAATTATTGTCCTATCTGTTCATTACTGAGGCCAGAGTAAGTACCTTGAAATAATAGAGACAGCACATAAATGATGCAGGCATTATTGAGCCACCACTGCAGATTTGCATATATTATAATATTCAGTTGAGACATGCTAAAAAAAAAGTTGAGGGAGCTTAATTTTTATAAATTTATTTTCAATCCAAAACTGTTGGTTGTGCCTATTAAGTGTGAAGTCCAGAAATTAGAATATTCATGGAAATGATGTGATGCTTTGATTTAACTAATCAATTAAAGCATTGTGTCACTCAGGCTTTGGTCCCAGACATCCATCATTACTCAGAGTGGTGTAGCTGCAATGTAGAGCAGTGGTGCAATAAGCCAGCTCCCTTACCTTCAAATGCAAGAGTCCTTATGTCCACTAGATCTCTGTTATTAGTTCATCTCCACTATATCAAGTAGCCCTTATTGTCACTCATGTTCCTCATGGACTTGCCACGCGCACATCTGCACAGTGCAGAGGAGGGCTGGTAGTTAGGTCTTCTCTGAAGTCAAATCTTCCACTGTCTTTCTCCAATAACTCCTAAGATAAAAAATTTGGCTTAGGAAGCAGGCAAATTTGCATCTCAGTCTTAATCAAAATGTTGTTCTTTTGCAGACTTGCTTCCTCATTATAGTGGCAGCTCTTACTCTGACAAAAATTCTGAGCTTGTATAATTAAGACATTCATTTCTCATTTTGAGGTGTGCTTGTTATGGTGAAACCAAAGCAAAAATGAAAACTGAAATTCTATACTTGAAATTTAAATAGAAATGAAAGACAGCCAATGCTTCCCATGAAAGACTCAGTAGATGTATACGGAAGGTATGTTGGTATCTATCAACATGAAGACAAAAAGTACACTGTTCCAGACAGTAGACTATGACTGAGAAGTCATAGAATCATAGAATGCTTCAGGTTGGAAGGGACCTCCATAGGTCATCCAGTCCAACCCCCTACAGTAAGCAGGGATATCCTTAACTAGATCAGGTTGCTCACAGCCTTAAGCCTGAATGTCTTCAGGGATGGGGCCTCCACCACCTCCCTGGGCAACCTGTTCCAGTGTTTCACCACCCTCATAGTAAAGAACTTCTTCCTAATAGCCAGTTTAAATCTTCCCTTGTCATCCTGTATTATTTTAATGTACAGGCAGCAGTAACTCTGAACATATGGCTTCTTCCAGGAGAGATTTTTTTTTTTTTCATTCACCTGAATTTGAGAATATGGATCAAGTCCCACCTCAGAAACTCTTTCTGCCCCAATAGTGCCCCACTTCTCATGTGGCTTCAGTTTCTTACAGTGCAGGGGTTCAGGATGCACACAGGCTGAGAACTACTGAGGGCTGGTAGGGTGTAAGGTTCACAGACTTCAGATCTCAAACTATCATCATGTCATTCCCACCTCCTCTTTCTTTTCCCTCCTCTCCATTGGAAATTCAAGCTCTCAGACAGGGGGAGATCAAGGGCACTACCTGTCTTGTGTTTTATTCTCAGATAAGCTGGTGGGCAAATTTTATTTCTGGGAAACTGATATTTTTATATTCGGCTTCCATATATAAAAATCTAAACTTGCATTTAATTCTTTTATTGCTTGAAATTAATGTGGTCTTACTGCAACATACAATTTTAATAAGTAATAAAATATACAGAACATATAGAAATAAAGTATAGATATAGCATGTCATAGATACTTTACCACATATATTGCTTCATCCGAATGCAAGTTTGATCAAAATGAAATACTATATACTGGAACCGAATTATTTTGAAAAGTTTCCAATGCTGTAATCAAAGAATTATGTTCCAGCAAAACATTTCATATCTGACATAAAGAAAAACCCTTCCATCATTGATTTTTTCTCTAACCAGAACTGGCTGTTAAGCATTGTTTCTTGGAGGAAGAACATGACATTTGTTTCACATAATTCATACTGATTTCCAGGAGATACAATACCAAGAGATAACTTCAACTAATGTTTGATGCCTCCACTGTGATCTGGATACTGTAATGTTTGCCTCTGTCAATGTGATTCTTTGCAGTAATTGTACCTGCAAAAAAACAGCAGGCAAGAGCTCTTTAGCTGATACAGAAAGAATACGGTGTTAGGAATTTTTCTGAAAAGGAGTGGCCATTTTTCTTTTGTTCACCAAACCCAAGGTTCAAGCCAGCAACCACTTTTTTTTATGATGAGGATTGAATGAAGGGGAGGGTGTCATGTCTGTGATGAAATTTCAACTTTGAATATCATTTTTTCAGACTCGTGCCTGTGATTTTACATGCAAGCCAAGAGTCTATTGGCTGTATTTTTAGTAATGTGTTTTCATTGGCTGTATTTTAAATAGATAGTAGTTGATGTGTTGAATTAGCAGGGGAAGGGTGAAAGGTAGGGTTACTGAACACATTTTTAGCTATTTCCCATGCTGATTTCTAGCAGTCTGATGGACATTTTTGTGAAGAGCCATTCTACAGGAAGCAGACTACTGGCCTCAGCTATTCGGAACAAACCAAGCACAGCAAACCACTTCCATAGCTGGCAAGTGTGATGGCAAGCCATAGATGCTCTTAGACACACTGGGAAAATGGCACCATCGCCCACAGAAATGCGGAAGCTATCACATACATTTGGCTTTGGCTGGATCAAAGTTTGCTTGTGGTTTAGCAAAGTCAGAGTCCTTTGTCTGAGAAATTCTGGGTAAGGAATGGGAGTGAGAGCTACTGATACCAACCCACCACAGTGGAAAAATAATTTGCAGCTCTAATTTTCTGAGAGAGACACTCTTTAAAAGAAGCCTCAGCATTTATTAAAAGGCAGTCTCAAGGACTACTCACCTGAAAGAGGTGACTTTTTCTCAACTGGTTCTCTTCACTACATTATATTTTAATGTCAATATTTGCAACTTTTTTCACATTTATGCAATGACTGTCATCAAAATGTCCTGAAAAGTATCCCAGACCATCAGCTACATTTTCTGTCTTGGTCTGTGGATTCTTTTATGCATAAACACACACACACACAACATTGCTATGATGACTGGCCCTAATATTGTGTGCCTGATGCTGCATTGAGATGGGATAACAGAGCTCAGACTCCAGAGTGCAGGCAAAGGCATCTTTAATCTTTTTGGTATTTCTGCCATTTTAGTTTTTGTTTTTGTTTACTGTCCCTGTCAGCCTGTTTCTGAGTGGAAATTGTCCAGTATTTCAAACAGTTAAATACCATTAAATGATTTACAGCTTTAAATGAAGTGTAACCTCTTTCCTTGTAGCTGTGAATTAACTCGGTTCCAAGCTACTGAGGTTTCAAAACATTTTTAAAGTGTGAGATGATAAGACTTCAAACATGATAAGGCCATTCTTATTTCCCTAAATGGTCACATTTTACAGATTGTCAGATTCATCTTGGTTTACTAGAACAGGATAAAGTCCTAGTTGCTTTATTTTATTTCTGCAGTTTTATAGGCCTTTTATATGACAAAAATTCTGGAGATTAAGAAAAGGTGTCCAAGAAAGGAAAAGTTCAGAACATAATTTTTTAGAGTTATTTAATTGGTTGTCTCCCAGGGAAAATAGTCATCTAGTCAAGTGACGTAAATAGAAGAAATGTTCAGGTATCTTTGTGCTTCTATTCTACCCCCATATGTGTCCATATGAATTCATACAATTTAGTTGTGTTTTGTTTTCCAAGCTACAGAGTTGTATGTGCGTAATAGGATATAAGGTGCGGCTTACTGTCCTCCTTGTACCTAACGAGAGACAGCCACAGGGAAACCCCTATAAGGAAATGTTAAATACAGTATCATATTCCTTTCTGCATTTTATCCTGCGCTGTTGCAGAGCACTTTTGCGTGCCATTAAACACTTGCTCTGTTCCCCCCCCAGAAACACACCCCATTTCACTGAATGAAAATTCATCGAGATAGCAGAGACCAAATCGGGGTGAGATCACATGGCTGCACCAGTGTCTGCGCTGTGCATGGAGAATGTTCACCCATATGCTCACATGCTGTGGACATGACTGCATGTACAAGCATCATGAGACACAAATGTGACTGAATATAAACTCTTTTCCCCACTGCCATTAAACAGCTGTCTGGGAACTAAAATCCTATTTATATTCTCCTACATTGTTGTATTATTTGTAAACAGAACATTATTCTTAATGGGTGGCCTAGCTGATTTTTACTTTCAATTCCAGGGCTTTCTACACATTTTTTTGAAGAGCACATCATTGCACAGATTCATGGTAGGCAGTTGATGCTGCTTCTCTCTGAAGAAATTATAATTCTTTTAACTGAGAATATATATCTAGTGCAATGCATATTGAGAGACTAAAGTGAAATGTACGGTGCGAAAAAGATAGCAACATATTAAATCAAGACCCATTTTCCATCTGTCTTGGGATGTATAGCGGAGAGCAAATTTAAACTATGTTTTGACCTTTTTACAGTTATATTCAAATACTAATGTAACTTCCTTTACTTCTGGTTTTATACCATGTTACCATCCATTTGCTGTTGTTCATAGCTACATTCCCTCTGGGGGAGAAGGAACGAGTTGTCTGTTGCTATGTTTTAGACATAGCATGTCATAGCATAGTCATGGTCTTTAGTCTCCAGCATGACTCCACTCCCAGGATGAATTCCCCTTGTTCTCCTCATAGTTTTTTTTCTGCTCCTGCAGTGGTCTGTCATTCCTCCTCCTTGAACACAGGAGGCCAGAACTGCACAAGGTGATATACTGGTGGTATAGTGCCTCGGAGACCTACTTTCTCGTTCTTGAGTTTTCTATATGAGTTTTTTAAAATGATGGAAGTTTCTCTACATATAAGAATATTTATTCTTACTGTTCAGAAATTATTAAGATGATTACAGATTAGTCTTGTCTCTTGATTTAGTTCCTAAATGGCTTAAATTCTAAGAATTACGGTTGTCTGGTTAAACTGGTCATCTGTATGGGGTAAGGGAACATGGTACCAAAAGTCTATAGCTCCCAGATAAGTCAGCTGTGGTTTAGACTTTTTAAAAATAGATCATATGTTTAGGTAACTGATATATATTGTTGCTCAATTTTGTCCAGCTGAGTTGCTATGAAAGCTAAATTAAAAAAAATAAGTGATTCTTTTTATCAGGAGACTGGCCTGTGAGTCAGCAGCTACATCCCTGCAGAGGAATAAGGGTACATCATTTACACTTACTGATCTGATTGCATATTGCAGGACAAGAACAACCTCCCTAGTCAAAAAAACAGAATGGGTAGAGGATCTCTTCCAAGGCTGCCTGGGGCCTTTGATCTGCTTCTACTGTGGAGGAAATAGTATGTGCTAGATATTTGCTGCCCTGTATTGCCCCTTGCTCCTGCACATGGAGACCAAGGATGATATTATAACTATGTGACATTTCTCAGTCTGTTCGTGGGGTGACTCTTTTTTGTACTGTGCCTTGCAGGAGGTAAAAAACAAAGCTGGGATACAGCTCCAGGTTATATAATTGATTAATGCATAAGAACATAAAAAAGAAACAAGCAGTCATAAACACACATGCGGGGCTTTGTTTCAGTTTGTATTTCTTGTTTCTATTGCTAGGATCGGTGTAGCTCAAGGTAATTCACATTTGTTTTCTCTGTATGTGAGTGGTTCTGACACTTTATGTTGCAAATGTGCATATAAAGGCACCTTTATTTAGTGTTAATGTCAATACATACAGCCTCGCAGCATCTGTGGAATGCCCCCAGAGTGCTTAGAAATAAGGCTTAAGAGAAAAATCATTCAAACATCTTCTGTTCTTTCAAGTGGAACATGGAGCAATCAGACATATATGAATCAGATTTATATAGTCCCAAACAGAAGATATTTCTTCTTTTCACAAATACTCTGCTAATATGATAAGAACATATAAGAAAAACACCATCATATTTATCAACCCTGCCTTGAAACTTTAAAGAGAGCACTGAGACTTCCTATTTTCAAGTTTTAAGAAAAAAGTGATAGTATTTTCAGCTGCTACAGACTCCATTTGTAACATCTACCAAAATAGAAGAGGCATTTTTCAGTGCATGCTGCCTCTTGAACAGGTACAGAATGCAGCCAGTCTTCTGCTCATGGATAGAGGCAGCTGGAGTTCCTCCTTTATAAACTAAATAAAACTAGATAAACTAAATTTTTGATAGGGATTTTCGTTCTCCTCTGTCAAATTTTCAAATGTAAAATAGAAATAAATTTTTATTTCTATATTAATATTTCTTCACACTTCATTGAGGTTATCCAAACATTTAGAAGAATTTAGAACAATCCTTCTTAAATGTTGTCTGTCTAGCACTATTTTTTTTGTACCTCAGTTCTGAAAACACTATTTTCATCACTAACTGCCTTTTTTTTTTTTTTTTTTAACTAGCAGAAGCTGGACAGCAGTCAGAAACTGGGAAATCTAGTTTCTGAATGGCTTCCAACATTTGCCAGCTAGAGACATGGTATAATAAAAAACAAGAATTGTGAAAACTATTTTATCTATACAAAAACCCTGAACTAGAATTGTAGCAAGAGAAATCTGCTGAGTTCAACTTTTAAGAAAATTCATGCTGACTTCTGTAGACTCAAATTCCCACAGTTTCTTTTAACCTATTCTGTTTCTAGAGTTGTAAACAATTTCCTGTAGACATTGGTCCAAACTGCAATTAGGATTAGATAATTGCTTAATGCAATAGCCTTTATGAGAGGGGTTGCAATTACTGCAGTGAAGTCCATGGCAAAAACCCTGGCTGAATTCTCTTCAAGGGTCTGGAGTGAGTGCATGCAGGAGAGGCAGCTCTACTGTCCTTTGGAAAGATGATCCTTTCTTCTCCATCTGTTCTACTCCCAGCCAGTTCCACTTGGCCAGTTCCCTATCCTCACTGGGCAGAGAGCACAGATGGCAACCTGTGGATTTTCTCCAAATTAGCTGGAACTAGGGTGCCCAGATTTCCTGGGAAAGGACGTATTTTCCAATGTGTTTTTGAGCCTCTCATATATTTTCCTTAACTTTTCTTTTAACTGAAAATTGTGGAAGCTTCAACATGAAGCTCTGACTATTTCAGTGGGCTCCAAATGTTATTCTCCCCTTTTTGGCTAAATACTCTTTTGTTGCTTTAATGCTAGAAATTAGCTTGTGCTGAAGATACCCAAGAAAGCTATTGATACGAACTACAGAATAAGAAGTGCCTACTGCAGGTGTTGTCAGGTGACATGCAAAAAGACTCCATGAACTTTGTACAATCCTCTCCTTCTAGATCAAAAGACTTTATTTATGAATACGTATCTTCCTAGGTGAAATGCAGCCTCAGCAATAACCAGTGGTGAACTAAGCTGACTGGAGCTGCTGGAAACCATTCAGGTGTTTCTCCCAACAGCTGCAGCTGCTGCATGTTGCCTCTGCTGGGTGTGAGGCAGCCCTATGAAATGATGAGCAAACATGACTTTTTCTCACTCTGTGGGTCAGTTGGGCACAATTTGGTATATGAATTGCTGGGCTTTTAATAGGAGATTTAATAAAACAGTTCCTAGTCTTTGGTTTGATTTTAATTCTAAGAAATGTTCCTTTCTCTCCAGTCTCAATAGCACAGTTTCCTTTAGCTATCCATCTTGGAGACAAGAGGAATCCCATGTAAGTTAAACTGTGCATGATTTAAAATACCTGTTCACATTCACACCTGCCATAGGGTCACATCCCGGTGATTCTAAGAGACAGTTCAGAAGGAGCTTCAGTGCTGTGTAGAGATAAAATGTGCCTTCAGGGAAATTTCTCAAAGCATGTCAAGGGGAATGGAGGAAGGGGAAACAAGCCCAATACGTAAAGCACCATTAAGAATTTCATCGTATGGACAATGACAGTTTTATAGCCTGCTGGAAAACGAGAAAGTGGATTTCTCACAAAATCAATAAGCCTCCTGGAAGATGGTTCAAAGAGGATAGAGCAGCACATATCAAAGTAATCAAAAAAGCTGAAATAGAGGACTATTTAAGCTCCTGGATACAAGGGAACAAGCTGTTAAAATCAAACGGTCTCAACTGAGTTTTCCATCTTTACTTTATTAATGTATCCTATTTAATTTTCACTAGATTAAATGCTGACCATTTTTGAAAGGGAAATGTGAGACTAAAATTTTTCTGTAATGCTTGCTCATCGATATTTCAGGAAAGTATTTTAATTAGGTCTGTGAATAGGCAATTAATAAAGCTCTGAGTAACCTGACTACCAATTAAAGTGGTTTCTTGGACGATTTCCTTAACTTGTCTTGTAGCTAAGTTGCAATATTCTTTTAAGATCAGATTTTAAATTCATTTCCTTAATAAGGAAGACTTGGTAATGTTTGGTTTCAGAACGGTGTTTTTCTAGCAACAAGCTGTAACCCCTCCCAAGGATCACAAGGACTTTGAGACTGACTGAAAAGCTTTAGGAAAAGCTTAAGAAACACTTTCTTCTAAGGCAGCTGAGGCATTCTGCGGGAGCAATACAGACAGACAAATAAAGAAGAATCAGATTTTCAAAAAGTTAGAGCAACACTTTTATAGATTATACCATATTTTAAGATTTTAGCCTGAGAAATTAAAAATAACTAAATAAATAAAGACAACAAAAAATCCAAGTGAGTATGTTGTGATTCAGGCACTGTGTGATTAAAATGAAAGAATATGTTATGAGGGGAAATATCAGCACCCTCCTGATCCAGAAATCCTGTGGCCTCTATTGTCCAAGAGCTGTACGTGCTTTTCCAGCAGCCCCTGCTTCTGTCTGCTGTGGGTGGGCTAACTGAGGGTGAGGTCAGCTATGGGTTTATTCTGATATACAAATACTTTTTAAAGGCTGATGATTACTTGGGGAGTGAACCATTTGCTCAATATCATTGATATAAGGATAAACTAAAGCAGTGTCCTGTTTAGGTGGAAATGCCTATAGGAAAACGTAGTGTGAATCTATTAAGAGACTAAGGAGGTAGAAGCACTCCAAAGAATTGGATAAAGCCCTTAAAACAACTTACAGGGAGAACTGGATGGGGAAAAAGACAAACTCAACTCCTGCCATACCTAAAGTTTCTTCCTATATCCGCAAGGAATGGAGAAAAGTAAACCAAAGCAGATTAAAAATACAGTCAGTAAATTTAAGCAGCATGGAGACTCTACTTAAAGAGAGGACAGGGCATGTCCCATACTTGAAAACCAGGTGAACAAAGGAGATAAGTTTCCAGTTTTCATTGTCCTGTAGTGGCCTGCAGTCATGCACAGTGTAGTTTCTGACACATCAAGTCTTCCTACAAAAGGAGTTGGAAAGCTTTTGTGCTTGTATTAAAGTAGAATGAAAGCACATACAAAAAAAAAAAAAAAAGATACTTTTTCAGAGAGAAATCATTGTCTTGTCAGCACCTTTAATAAGTGCTGTATGATTGTGTCTCTGTATAACTTACCTTGAAGTCTATTTTTTTGTCTTGTTATTGTCATTGATATTGATAAAACTTTGCTTCAGAAGAGTCTTCTGATCCTCATATTGGACTTCCCTTGCTTAAGTTGCACTGTGATTGTATTCAGGTCAATAGGATAGGGAGCAGTCACATACCAAGAGAGTGGCTTCACCCGGCCCTTACTTATCTGTTGTGAGATAATATATGGAAAAGACAAAGTTAATGTAACTCCTAAGTTCACTGCTTGATGACTTAGCTTCAAGTATGTTTTGGTTTTTTTTTTCTGTCAGTACTTTTGAATTTTGTTACCATCTTAGCTGACACTGTATGCTTGCAAGCATTTCTTTTTAGGGGACTGAATATCTCAGCACCTAACCTTTAAAATTCTTTGACTATGAAGTCCTGAAGGACACCCACAGAGTGAGTGTTACAAGAGCATGCACCTATTTTAGCTGTTTCTTACTGGAATTTCAGGTTCTGTCTTGTTTACATATATAAACATAGGCTGTGGTCAATGGTATGAGATTCAACAAGGCCAAGTGCAGGGTCCTGCACTTTGGTCACAATAAGCCCGTGTATC
>JANHFX010002610.1:9066-21103 GCA_027560015.1 Chloroceryle amazona
GGGGCAAGGGGAGGGGCAAGGGGAGGGGCAAGGGGAGGGGAGGGGAGGAGGAAAGGAGGGGGGAAGAAAGGAAAAGGAAAGGAATGGATGGCAGAAAATAACTATGAATATTATGGAACTAAGTAAATTAGAAATAAAATAACATCAAGGGCTATCAAGAGGCAGAAATTTTTTTAACTAAACTGAATCAGTGATAAATTATTGTTGCTTTGTTGTTATTTTTTCCATAACTTTGTGTCTGGAATTTCATCATCAGTAGATCAGGAAATTTTTTTTGTAGTATAAAAAGGGTCTTTATAAAGCAGTAGACGAAAAGAGCTTGACAACACGAAAGGTGGCTTAATTTCTATCTAGATCAATTTTCCTTGAGGTATCTGACTTTCATTTAGAACTTTACAAGATCTATCCCAGATCTGTGTCTCTTGATATCAATGCTATGCTAATATTTTTTTCTTTCTACTTGTGTTTTCAGTTTAAATGGAAACTACCTGTACAGCAATCCCTGATGTACAACTACACTACTGATTTACTCATGTGCAGAAAATTCCTGCATTTAGCCTTATTAATGAAAGACACGATACAATTATTGTTCATGGCTGGACATTTGGTTGCTAGTTTAGTCCACATAGCATAAAGCATGTTTATTTAAGGCTCACAGCAGAGTAAAGGTCAGAAAAGAGAGCCTAGAATTCATTTACATTTAAAAAAAAGAAACAAAACCAAAAAACCAGCAACAGCAAAACCAAGCAAACAAAGAAACAAAACCAAAACCAAAACCAAAAACCACCCAAAAAAACAACCACCAAAAAAAAAAAACAAACCCAAAACCAACAAAACACAGAAAGGAAAAGCTTTACAAATTTCGAGTAACTGTTCTGCCAGATAAGGCTTTGAAAAAGAAACAAAACCTGTTTGGTGCATTTGAGTTTGATACAAGCCAAGAGAAATCCGGAAGTTCCAGTTCCACAGATGTTCTACCAGTATTGGAAGGGTCACTTTATTTAACTTCCCTGGCTTTAAAAAGGGATGTAGTAGCTTTTTGCTTTATTAACCAACATTTACACTTAACTTTCCTAAGAGCAATGGGGAAATGCTAAGAAAATTTCTATACATTCTTAAACATTTATTGATCTAATTTCTTACTGAGCACCATGTCTTTCTAGGATAGCATTTTTTTAGTCTAAAATTAATTAATTTCTGTGGACAATAAATTTCCTTTAATGATAAACTCAATCTCAGTGCTGATCAGCTATAATATGTCATTTCACTCCTTAGGCACTTCAGCCCGTGTTTTTGAATGCTGCTAAACATGCCGACTGCAGAATAACAACAGGATACTTGGACTTGACCAGGTGTTAAATTTCAAACCACTATAAATTACCTTATTGTTCTGATTACAAGCTGGCTCTTTTTCTGTACACAAAAGGGAAAAAAAACAACCCATCAGCCTCCACCCAGAATGGTTACCCAACAGTATCACCGCAAGATGTCACTTCAGCAGACAGACACAAAGGAAAACATCAAATAACCCCTGGTTACCTAAACCTCTCCAGCTTCCTGGAAGGCTGCAGGGCCAGGGCACAAACCTGCCTGCTCTGAGGCTAGTCTTGATACTCCTGCTGCTGTGGCTGCTGGTGCTGCTGACATTGCCACATCTCTTCCTGCCCCATCCTTGGCATGGGCAGCAATGCCAGGCATGATGGAGGAGTAGCGAGAACAGAGGCACCGATGATGCCACCGACAGCAGGAAAATCACAGACACCAGGAAGCTGAGGAGCAGAGGTGCCCGGAAAGGAATAAAACTAAACCTAAGTGTGTAATCAAATCTTCTGAGTCTTAGAATAATGCAGATGCCATCCAGCAGGCTGCAAAAGGGCTTTAAAATTAATTGTACACAACAGTACATATTACAATACTGGTTTCAAATATATTTGTTTATAGCAACTATTGGAAACTATTTCTCTCACAACTAGAGTACACAAAAGACAAACATCATGCTCTTCAAGGATGGGCATGTATCATGAACCATCCCAGCGCTTTGTGTTACTCACTGATACCATGGAGTCACTGGTGTTTTCTGTAATTAGATCTCAAACTTTTGTTTCCTAGGATTCTCAAATCCAAATTCTCAAATTGGATCTTTGTCTCTGTAAATGCTTTCCTGTATTTTCCTTTTAGGTCTAAGCCCTAGGCTGCCTATCATTTTGCCAGGTCTATGCTCAGTGAACTCCCCAAAGGAAAAGTGCAGTGTTATTACAGACTATCTCCCCCGTAAGTGATTAGTCAAAGAAAAGATCGGTAGCAACTATATCATTTTCACATCCCATCAGAGTCACCTGGCTGTACTTACTTGCAGCACAGTGCCATGCTGAGCCATTCTGGGTGCAGCATGGCAAATATTTGCCCCATGTTATTATTGTTAACACTTCAAGGAAACAGGTGAGCCGAACTGACAGGGACTTCTGTTTGGATGGGGGAAATACCGTTTAAACAAATTTATTTTCTTCTCTGTCTTTGGTGGAATAAAAATTCTTCATGTCCCCATCCCCTTCAGGATGCAAAAGAACCTTATCTTGGAGACACCACAGGAAGCTGCCTGAATTAAGAGTGGGTAACACTCAGGAAATGCTTATCACATTGAGTGGGGGATTCTTGTTACTGTTTCTTGTCTGTTTTCTTGGAATAGATCGGCTTCTACATCTCTCCTTCAAAACATGTTTAACTTCTGTAAATACCCTGGCTCTTCCAAGTCTGAGACTCTAGCCCAGCCAGCTCACTTCTGCATCCTCTTGAAGGGAATTCACTGTATGTAAAAGGTGTCCCAACTGACTATGATTTGGTCCTAAAGTCACATCTGTTCACTTTAATATGAGAATGAGGATTCAATGAAAAATACCTATATAGGCCTGACTACAGTGATACAGACTTTCCTCCTCTCTAAGGGGTGAAGAGGAGTAAAACTGCAGAAAAATAACAGTTCTGTTGAAAAGCCTTGAGCACATATTTGTGGAAACTTTTAAGAGACTAATAAATAAGACTGTTTGAGTCAATGTAGCTTTTATTCTCAGTTTGAGACTGCAGTGGATGAAACTGATCCGCAGCCAAATTAATATTAGGCACTCTCAGCAGAACTGGACACTTATTATGTAGTGGTTACTCCTATTTTGAAGTAAATGCTTTAGCTAGTCTGTGATTAATACTATATATTGATTTGTTGTGAGGACAATGACAGAGGATTAAAAAAGTAATTCGATCTGTCAGTTTGAATAAATACTTTCCAAATTTGATGAACAGAACAGAAAACAGTAAGTCTCTGAAGAGAAAAGTGGCTCACATAATGTGGAAATATATGCATACTGAGGATGTCTGAAGGCAGGTATTCAGATAAGTGAGACAGTGGAGGTTGCTTTTTTGCTAATGAGCAACACTCAGTCGGCTCACCCTCCTTCCACAGCCTCCAAGCCATTCCATGCACCTTTTAAAATATTGATTTTTTTAAAACCAAATTTGTCATAATGTGTGTATATTAATACTTTGACAACATGCACCCCTTTCCTTAGAAACTATCTGTATGGCCCTTTCTACAAGATTTAGGACTTAGAAATCTCCTATGACTGCAAAGAAACACCAAACTGGATTTGTGTAATCCTGTTTTGACACTACTGGTGTTACACCTTGTTTACACCAAAGAACAAAAGCACATATACAACTTTCTTAAACACCAAGCCATACAAATACTTTCAGATTTTCACTTGTATTCACTGGTATTTAGGAATCTTCAGTAAGGTGTTACCTGACTATTTCAGCAGTATTGAAATTAAATTAATGACCAGCATGCTCACAAATTAGATTTCATTCATTATTTGGTCAGTCACAAAAAAAAGAAAGACACAGAAGCACAAATGTAACCAACGCATTACATGAAGCAAGGCTTCTTCTTAGCACTCATACAGACAGCTTCTGCTCACCAATAAAAGTGTTCACATTTTAGGAAATGGGAGAGGTTAGCTGGTTGCTTTTAGCTGCACACACTTGCACTGACTCAATCTGGAAAGTTTTGTCAATGTGAGTATACACATACTAACTTTTACGCCTTATTAGGATACTCCTCACTTACCAGTAGTAGAACTCCTAGTAAAACACTTTGGGGAATGTTAACTCTGATAATAACGATAGTAATAGATGGTTCGTGCCCATCTTTGAAACAGAGGATTAATAATAAAAGTAATGAATAGCTACCAGGGGATTGCAGTGGGACTAGAATGAAAGCATAAAAATAACAACATGATTCACCTTTTAGCTGAAAGAGTCAGCGTGCTGCTCCAGTTAAGCAATTTCCTCTTTAAAAGACACCACAATAACTATTCACATTGGAAAGCAACTTGAAATGCTATGTGTTTCTTTAACCAGACTACATTTAATCTGGTGCTAAGCACAGAGTTGTGTTATTTAATTCACCTTTGTTCCTAGGTATAAGGAATGAGGGTCAGTACGTGTGCAGGACTGGAATGTGGTGTGGTGCTGAGCAGTACCAAAGGCAGGTACAGCCAGTGCTGCTGCTTATCAACTTGGTAAAGCATCTGAATGAGCATATGGCTAAGAAAAACTATAAGCTTTTTTAAAATTTATCCTTCCATTGTTTAGCTTTATTTCCTACTAAACTTTCTCTTCTACATGGTTAGAGGGTTACCTTAAGGAAAAGTAGATAAGTCTATCCTCCTGAAAGTCTGAGACCCAGACAAGGGGATAGGATTTCTGGTTTGAATGGTCTTGTAAGATCTTTGTACAGTTGTGTTTGTAAGGTTTGGCTTAAGATGTGCTATTCCATTTGCTATAGCACTGTATTAAATATACCTTTAACTTAGAGTTACTACAGGCCGTAACACACAATCTTTGAAAAATAATACACCTAATGTTGATCAAACATTGAGGTCTTCACAGGCCAGTGGGTTTGAGGCCTACTTCTCCAAACCTTCCTCTCACCAGAACTGAGGTAAAACACTCATGAAAGGTCAGTTAATGGGAAGGGTAAGAAAACAAGAGTGAAAGTACTGCACAGAATAACTGGAAAACCACATAGCAAGTATTGTGATGTGAGATGTCTGAAATTAAAAAAAGTCTCATTGGGGAAGGGCAGAAAAAGTTGCAACTAGACTTTTCCTGAGGGATTTATATAGCTGTAGAAATTGAGCCAAATAGTCTGAATTCAACAGTGTTGCCAGTAGCTACCACAGATTTATTACTTGCTGTATTTTCCCTACCTCATAATGACCTGTTTGTCCCAGACACGAATACAGTTCAGCAAAACTGCAGGCTGAGAGGAACTTGGTTAGTTTTATTAAAACTATTTCCTGAGCTAAGTACAAGAGTTCATAGATACTAGGTAATGTTTCGAATGAAGGTGTGTAAGAAAGTCTCCTAATTAAGTATTGCAATGATTAGGCATCAGATTAGTTCTGTATCATTCAGACCAGTCCGGACTAGTTTCTATCTCATATCAGTTATTTAATTCATCTTTGTTCCTAGGTATAAGCAATGAGGGTCAGTATGTGTTCAGGACATATAGGTAAAATAATAGGTAAAAAACAGTCTTTCCTAGCTTTCGCCATAGTTACAGTGGGCTACATATTACCAGTAGAATAGCCAGGGAATGTGGGTGTGTAACTGTACTAGCCTTACACCATTTTTTCACCTACACAAACAGTTACGATCTATTACATACACTCTCAGAGTGTATGTAATACACAAGGCCACAGGAAAGAGAAGGGTAACCCTCTCAGGCTCAGGGAGGAGTGGGAGGGCAACAGCTCGACTGTGTACAGCCAGAGGCAAGAGTGGATGTGGCAACTGGTAAAGATGGTGCTTAGATAAAATATTTACTGATTAGTTACTTGCTCTGCAGTCAACCCTAGGAAGCAGAAAAAGCCCAAGCCTGGCTTATGCAGAGCAGTGGCAAGATGCTTTTTTTGCTGCTTGTAAGTTGTGAGCAGAGTAAGGGAGGCTTCTGGCACACTGAGCCACTGCAGCATCTTGAGGGACAATTCTTATTAGGAACAGGAAAAAAAATAGTATCTTTAATACTTGTATTTATTTTTAAACTGTGATCTGGCTCTACATGAGAAGCTACCGGAAGTCAGATGTGGTCAGGTTTTCATTTTTCTTGCTAATATACTCAAGAAAATCTTAGCTTTGCAACCTGGATCACTAAATGACTAATTCATACTTTGTATTCCCCATGCATGCCCAGTTTCTAGGTCTTGAGGGAGCTTAGAATGGCTGACAGAGAAATCTCCCTAAAACGAATCTGCTGATGATCACAGATACATTACATTCAAACACTCGTGTTTCCCAGGCAGAGGCACTGAAAAGGCACCTGTAACTTCTGCATGTTCAAAGGAATGTACAATCAAACTCTGTTCAACTTGTTGGACAAATCTTAAAAAAAATTAGAAAAACACTGGAAACTCACAGAAGTTCAAAGTTATTCATATTGAATATTGAACTCAGGAAGGATGCTTAAATAATCTGGGTTTTTCTTTTCTAAACGCATTAAAAATATTTTCTGTTTTTCCTTTCCTTATCAAACAATTAGACTCATTTGCTCTCTTCTCTTTCTGCTCTATCAGGTGTTGTTTGGGCTACTTGTGTTTACTTCCTTAGTTGCATTTCTTTAATGGAAACAAACTACCCAGGCATCCAACAAACTCAGCAATTTACAAAATCAAAGTCCTCCTAAGTAAAAGACGAACAACATTACTCAAGATTTTCTTTCTCACACACTTCCACATCTCTATTTGTCTTCCCCTGAGCAGTTATAACCTACTGGACAAAGGTCTATTGTTTGGTCATAAACTTTATCACCCAGAAACTCATAGGGATACATGTATACCAGATCAGTGAGCTAGCTCTAAAAATGACACCAGTTCCTCCCATCATTTAGTACTCAAGTATTCTATACAAAGAGGAATAACCTTAAAGCTTGGTTTATTTACTGAGGTCTCAAAAAAACAAAAAAGTTACAAGTGTTTTTTGGTTGGTTTTGTTGTTTTGGGTTGTTTTTTTTTATTGTTTCTCTATCGTAATATGTAATGAAAGTGAAAAAAACATAAGTAGTAGCAAAGCTATTAGTCATCACACTTTATTTTACCTAATTAAATATTCTTTATCCTCTTGTAGGCAGAGAACATCCCTCCTATACACCTTGGGTCCTCACAGTGTTATCTGATTTTGGAAACACAGGCTGAGAATGACTTTAGCTAAAATACATGGTATAATAAAATTCTAAAGGGTTGGGAATAATATTGACAGCATGATGTTTCTGCTCAGAGTGACAGGTTACAGATCACCTTCTGGATAAGGAGGCCACCCAGTAAGGTTCAGGACAGTGTGAGCATGCAGAAAAGCAGAACAGCCTGGGAAAATCTGAAGGAATATTCTTTCATTTCCTCTCACCACTAACTGTGAGGGGCTGCCACACAGCTGCACAATCCATGTATGCCACATGGATAATTGGCATGGAAGGGCAAGTTTTGAATCAACTGCCAGTATATGAGGGAAGTTCCCTGTGGCCTCCATAAGAGCATCCCAGAAATGAGGGCAGCTGCAAGCACTTGCAGAAGCTGGGTAGCTGTCCCTTCCATAGGAAAAAGGAAGGTGCTGGGACCAGCTGGGCACCTCAAAGAGAGCAGATCTCACTCTAGGTGCTGTTCAGAGAGTGGTATTACCACAACTAAGGAGAAGGTTGTGCATATGGATAGAAATTATTCTGGAATGACATAGTTTAACGCTTGAATCAATTTTGAAAAGAAGGCAAGCCCTGGTAAGTCACAGTAGGGGCTAGAAGTTCAGAATTATATGCAGATTTCCCCCCCTCCCCCAGGAAATAAATAACTGAACACACTCAGGAAAATCTAAGTAATATTAAGATGTCAAAAAGTTGATGTTACCCTTTTCCTCATTACATGATCTGACACTGTAACATCTAAGGATGAACCTTTCAACAAGATGATACTATGTCCACACTAGTTCAGGTGCTTGAGGTCAATAAATGTCCCTAGGAACCTTTTTGTGTTCTTGAGATTCCTGTTGCACTACATTCCTACTTAGATAGAAGGCATTTAAAAAAACAGTGCTGTTTGAATTGGAAACATGAAAAGACTAAGCCTTTCAGCAGCATCAACGATTTGTTTGAAGTTGGGGTAAAGTTAGGAAGTTTATCAGTGGAGGAAGTGCTAGTGAGCAGTAACACGGAGGTAACACCACCTAATACAGGGGTCAGAATAAATAAAAATGGAATTTATCAGGCTAAACAAACCAGAGACAAAAATCAAGAGCAAGCAATTAGGGAGAAGAAGCAATGTCTCTTCTAGATTCTGCTCAGCATTCAGAAATAAAGCCCTGCTCTTGATCTCATATGGCTGTCTCTGCTCTGCTCATGGCTTCTGCTGACAAGAGAGGGGAATGGAGTGCAACCTCTATTGGAAGTGCACTGAAACTACAGAGAAAAATAAGAAAGGTGTCTAAATAGCCTCAAAAGAGTGATTCTAAGGCCCCTTTACCCTGCTTTGTCCCTGTCTGATTTGGCTTTGAGGGAAAAAAAAAAAAAAGAGTGTGTTTTTGTTTCCAGGACTTGTTAGAAGAGACCTTGTATTGGTTCATGCCACTAGTCTCGTGCATTTTTATTCACAACTGCAGCAATTAAGAAAGCACTGCACAGTAGGTGTTGAACCTCTCTGACATTCCTCCCGTGAACTGGAAATGTCTACCAACACCAATAGCATTTAGACCAGTGTCTAGCTGATATCTGCTCCATATAAGGCAGAACAGTTTAACCTAAAGACACCTGCAGTCAGGTTTGGCAGGCCAAAATTATGCTTATTAACAGCAGCCTGGGTTTGATCTTCTGGTATACTAGTATTGCCTTGGATAGAGTTAATTTTCTTCAGAGTGGCTTGTAATGTCCTGTTTTGGGTTTGTGATCAACACAATGCTTATAGTAAAATAATGTTTAGCTTTTGCTGAGCAGAGTTTACACAGCATCAAGGCATTTATGCTTCTCACACTGCTCTGCCAGCAAGTAGGCTGGTAGGGGACACAGGTGGGACAGCTGACCCCAACTAACTAAAGGGATATTACATACCATACGATATCACACTCACTCAGCAATAAAAGCTTGGGAGAATGAGGAAGAAGAGAGTGTGTGTTCATAGTTATGGTTTGTGTATTAACAAGTAACCATTATATGTGACAGAGCCCTGCTTTCCTGGACATGGCTGAACACCTGCCTGACAATGGGCAGTAGTGAATGAATTCCTTATTTTGCTTTACTTGCATGGCCAGCTTTTACTTTGTCTACTAAACTCTGTTTATCTCAATCCATGACGTTTCTCACTTTTACCCTTCCAAATATCTCACCACCCATCATGCTGTGGGGTGTGAGTGAGCAGTTCTGGGGTGCTTAACTGCCTACTGAGGATTACAACATCTGTGAGATTAGTAAGAAAACCATAAAGTTCTCTATCCGATAACATAAATGAGACACTTCTCACAGATACTTCCAGGCTGACAGAAAGAATAGATTCTAAATCCACAAAAGCTAAATAGAATAGTCTAAAGGATTTTTTTTTTCAAATGAAATTAGTTTTAGAAAAAAAATAGCAGCAGACAAGAGCTGTAAAGTTTTCTTTGTGGAAGTACAATGACCACTTGAATAGTGTTACTTTGCTGGTGGACCAGGTTCTGGGAATGGTGTGTGTTCAGGATGTATGGTCTTAGTGATGGAATTTTGTAAAATCCATCATAACCAACTTTTTTATTTAAACAACATCAAACCAGCTTTAGTGCATCAGCAAGGTCTTACTATTTTTGGTGCTTGCTCCCAAAATCTGCACTGTGTTAAACCCACTTACTTTCCCCACACTGATTTTCTTTCTTCTTCCAGTGGTGATGGGGTAGGAAGTGGCTGAATAGATAACTTCAGATAGATTGCTGCATACATCTATGCCATCATACGGTACTGAGACATCCTCGGGCGATGGCAACTCCTCCACTGAGTGCTGCTATTGACCCATACAATAGCACAGGAATTCTCTTCTGAAGATATTAGCATTTGTGGTTGTTTTGGTTTGTTTTTTTTTTACATTGCATTTCTGTTTTGTTTTTGTTTTAATCCTCTTTAGTATAGTTCATATCCTACTATGCCATTTCCCTCCTGCAGCTATTTTCCTCTATGAAAGTCTTTTCAACATGCACCCCTATTACATTTTGCACTTTCTTTTCTATAATTAATTTGTTACCTTATTCAAACCTAAGATGTCTTCTAACTCATGCTTATTCTGTGCTAACCACTGGGAAATATGTATTTTATTTTTTTTTTTAATTCATGCAATGTTTCCCATTTTTTTCCAGCTTCCTCTTCCATGCTGTCTACACAATGTCTGAGGGGGTTTTATTTTACACCGAGTGAAAACCAGATTAAGGTACTTGTCTCTAGGGATCCCATCATTTTTTTAAATAACAAAAAAAGACCATTCAGAACAGAGCTAACTTGCACTTCTTTTAAACAGGCAAACAAGGCTTGCTGTGTTTCAGAAACTGTCCCCAAGGAGCAGAATTTGGAAGAAGGTTGGAGAGCTCCAAGCAAAGATGTCTGTAACACTAACTTCACATTGGCCATTTTCATGCCCTGACCTTCTTTGCCCTATTTTTCATCTCCCAGACTGGTAATTTTAGCTGTGGTCCTTTTTTTCTTTTATAAAGCCCAAATCTCACATTAATATTCCTTGTATTCTTTAGGTTGACTGTTTAATACAATGTTACTCATACTTGAAAGGGACGAGGACAGACATTACGTTTTACAGTCCTGATGGTTTAACACAGGTCTGTCATATGAAGCCAGCATTTCATTTTCTGAGTCACTTTCTCATGGAGGGAGTCTGCCCTAGGGAGGAGTGTTAGAAGAACTATGTGCATTACTTTCCTGCTATTATTGGCGGCTGTTCAGCTTTCTGCCTATCGAAGTACATACCAGAGAGGCAAGAAGATAAGTTTCTCAAATTTCTGATTTGAACTTTCTATTAACAGCTTCTAGTTTTGTAGTAAGTTGCAACTTCATTAAACAAATACTGGGGAGCAAGCTTATACTTTTTAATTGTTCACCTGAATGTAATTCCTCTGAACAGTGTGAGAGTTCAAAAGATTTTTTGTGACAGACTAGATAATGTATGAGACACACAATGCACTTTTTTTTTTTTTTTTTTTTTTCCCCTGCCGTAGCCTACCAGGTCACAGCTCAGCATCATACACAAAAGAAATCTCATTGTCTGGAGTGGTCATTTACTTCCAAGACTACTTATAGGTTACTAGCTAATATTGGGGCAGGGACATGTGTCTATTGGCCTCAAGGAACTTAAAAATCATTCAGAAATAGTGCTGTGCTCTATTCAAATTACATGTTCATGATACAGAAATATTGCCTTCAGGTGTAATTTCTTCCAACTTTATAATCCAAATATGATGCAAACTATAGTGATAACACAGTACAGTGCATTTTCACACCTAACATTTCTAGATTTAAGACCAAAACATTAATTCACTGAAGCCAGCAAACACGTTTCTAGCAATGTTGATGTATGCATGCTTTAGCACATTATTTTTTTTATGACCAAGCTTTTATTTAAAAAGAGATGAAATCTGATAATAATACTCATTAAAAAAAATAATTGTAGTTTTCCCTTGTAATTAGTGAGACATAAATGTCGGGTTGTAGTCTTTTAATTTTGAATAGAAGAAACTAACTCTGACAGACTGCTTTGAGTAACCTTGGTTTGTACAGGTAAGAGGGACTAACTGTGAGGTAAGCGGGAACAGAGAGGAGCCTCCAGAGATAAGCCAGATCATGGCAGTTCTGCAGTTGCCAGCTCAGCAGAGCCTTGCATCCTGAGCCAGAGGTAAGAATACACTGTGAGGAAGACTGTGGGCCTTCCTCCAGCAGACCCCAGCCCATGACCACCAGACAGCAGTGCGCAGGCACCAATGG